>PPHD01009146.1:0-20970 GCA_002909625.1 Bambusicola thoracicus
TGCAAGTTCTTATGTAGATGTCTGAGGTAAATTACAGCATGTACTCTGGCTGTCCTTTATTTGATAGAACAACTAAAAAGAATGGGGGGTTTCTTTCTCCCCATTACTGACATCACCATGACTGTGCAGATCACCCAACTCCATGCTCAGTTGATCCATCTATAAAAAATGAGTACTGTATTGGAGGGTTCTTTGAGGCCTAAAGAGTATTTAGGATTTCTTTGTGCACCTGGATTAGAAACAGAATAAAAGCACATCTGATTGTGATCTAGCTGCTCCTAACCAGCTCTTGTACATGCTTGTGTTCATGAAGCTATAACTTTGTTACATGTTTGCCTGTTCTTCCCCCACTGCTGATGCTTACACCATTTTGCAACTCTTTGTTTTTACTGTATTTTCAATGTGACTTGCTGGTGGTACTCATACTGGATAGAACACAAATACAAGTAGGAAAAGAAACCAAACTGGTTAACAGCATTGCCATAAGACTTAACTGGTTCTATTAAAAACATGATTAATTCGGGTCAGCTGGATGTAGGATGTGCAGTATATACTGGTACTTCTCCTGAATGTTTGCTCACTAGGAAGCATAAATGACTTGGCAGCTGTGAAGAGACTTCTATCATTTCTTCCTGTTAGGGGAAGACAAAGGAACAGAGGTGCAGCCTGTGTTTTGTTGTTTTTTTTTTTTTTTAAGTGAATTTAATTAAAAGACTATCATAGAGCTTTTCTCTGGAATGGTTACTGTATTGTAGTATAGGAAGTCTCCTGGTGGTAACAGTCTGAGAGTGTTTATCCTTTTCAGGTGGGTTCATTTTTGGAGCTTTCTTTTATTTCTTCCCCTTGCCCATAGCAGCTGGATTCCTGATGGCGTTCTTCCCTGCTGGCTGATCTGCATCAGCTCAGGGTAGGACAACACTTCTTCAGTTGTTCTCTGCTGCTGTTCCTGTTCTGAAATACCAGTTCTCCTGCCTTCCTGGGAGCAGAACAAGTCCCGGCAGCTGCCTTAACACAGCTGCCCTTGGATGGGGAAAGAAGCTGAGTATTCCCTCTGCAGCCTCAAGGAGCAGGGGGCAGTCAGGCTGTGCTTTGGGGTCTTTGTGCACCAGTCCTCTCTGGCTCTTCTCAAGGGATGCTGTTACTGTGGAGGGCTCTGGGCTTGGGTGGAAAGCCGATAACCTGTACTGTCAAATGATTGGAAATCTTTTATGTTACTTTCCTGCATCTAGAAGTCTATGCGTGAGGTTATTGAAATGGATTTTTGTATTCATCTTTTTCAAGTGTTGCGCTGTGTGTGGCATCTGGAAAATGGAGAGAAATTCCTTGCAAACAAACTCATTTCTAAAACACATTATCCCTTTTGCAAAAGTGAGGAAATTGAATTTTCAAAGCCTCTGTGAACAGTTTTGTCTTCTCTGGAAAAATACCATCTTGCTTATTAGATTTGGATAAAAGTCAATTACGTTGCACGAAGACTGAAAATGCCCATTATAAACCCCCTTCTTTTCTGCAGGGAGGCTCTTGCTTTCTTGCTCTCATGTACAGAATTAAATATTTTCTGTTCTTTTTCTTGAAATAACTGCCCTAAGAAAGCACTTTCAAAGCTGATGTGTTACACAGTGATGGCATTGTAACGCACTGAGAATGTTAGAACGTTTTTTTTCTTTCTCATGGAATTCCTGTCGTTGGTGATGAGAACAGTGCCAATTGTTTGATAAGCCTTTTGGTCCAAACAGAAGCCTTCAAGAAATAAGCTGGCTGTTTCCTTTTGTCTTCTGGCAGTTCTGTCGTTTAAAACACGTTAAGCATTGACCTAATCCAGATTCCCATTTCTGAAGAGTGTGGTGGTTTCCATGGATCAATGCCAGAGGCTCACGTCGCTTGTCTTCCTTTCTTCCTGTAAGGAAAGGGCAGATGTAGCCAGCAACCATGGGAGAGCTGCGGGATGGGGAAAACTCCTGCTTTTTCTTAACATGGAATAGCTTTTTATTCATTCTGCTTTAGTGACAAAAGCGTATGTGCAGCTAGCTTTGTTTCTGAGTGCAGTTTATCCAACAAGGGAGTAGGCTGTCTTCTGTGAGTGTTAAGTGCCCCCATGTTGTTTTGAAGTGTGTTTCATTTGGTTGCTTAAAAGCTGCTGTGAAGGCTATGTCCAGAGGGTGTTTGAGTCAAAACCTCATGAGAAGGAGAAACAAAAGTGCCAGCGTAACTACTGGTGGGATTTGGACTCCTACCAGTTTGGTCCAGTACAGCAGATGTTCTGGAAGGACTTCTTTGATGGAGATCCCAGACTCTGCTCCCGCTGTCGTCCCCACATCTTGAGTGATGCCTTGAGCTCCTCCTCTGTATCCATGTGCTCTCATAGTAGAACACATGACAGAATTAAAGCTGTTTTGTGGCTATGCATGCATACTGTGATTCAGGGACTCCTGTTTAAATTGGTTTTAGATAGTATCAGGTGAAAGATGTGTATTTTAAAAAATACATAGAGTCAGTGGCTGAAACAGTGTTAAGACAAATGGGTTTACCAGCTTCTTTACGTAAACTTTTTCTTTTCCTTTATTGGGAAACATGCAGGCTAATAGCATTGCTTTAGAGGAAAGAAAACAATAAAGAAAACACATTTGCTTTCCTGGGTTTCTACAGAGAGAACAAAATCCTAAGTTTCTGGAACTTAACTGTCCATCTGACCTTAACTCAGCCATTGTGCCAGTATGTATGTGTTCTTACTGTATTACCTTAGACAGTATTTCCTGGTTAATGCACATCATTCTCCTTCCCTGAAATCTCCCTCTACGTTTCCCCCCCCTTGCTGTGGTTCCTCAGCTGACACTGAAGATGTGTGCATCGTGGAGAGGCTGTTCTCCAGCAGTCTGGTGGCCATAGTCAGCCTTAAAGCTCCGCGCAAGCTGAAGGTTTGTCACTTTAAGAAGGGGACAGAGATTTGCAACTACAGTTACTCCAACACCATCTTGGCTGTCAAACTCAATAGACAGGTGAGTAATAATTTTAGTGGAAACAAGGGGGCTTGTAGAGCTTATTCCAGCAGTTTCTCTGGTGGTAGTGAGGTAGCATTAAGTGGGTAAGGTCTCATTAAACAGTTGTCCAGATTCAGTCACCAAAGGGCAAATGAGGTGTTGAAGAACTTCATTTGTTTTTGAAGTACCTCACAAATGAGTATGAATAAGTAATAGGCTCTATAAGCAGTTCTTAAAAGTCTTGTATGTTTTTCTTGCTAGCCAAAGCAGGGAATGGGGCCCACATGTGAATTGGCCTCTAGAGGGAGAGAAATACACATGGGCAGGCAGAGAATAAGGGTGAAATAGGTATAGATAAAGGTTTCTGGCTTGCTTAGTCAATCTAGCAGAGTAAATCATTTTCATTTAAATCAATCTACAGTGGCATGGTTGAGAGGAGTCAAGCATGCTGGTCATTTCAGGTGTCTGAGTGTAGTATTGCAGTATTGAAACCTTGTCAAGAGGTTTATCTTGTGTGTCTTATGGCAGACTCATGTCTTACTATCAGGTTGGTACAAACTTTTCTGAATTGGAAGGTACCAACTGCATTGGATGCTATTTTTCACAATTGATAACTTCATGTAAACTCTCTTTTCATATCACCATTTAATCTGTCCCATGTCTAGAGGCTGATAGTATGTCTGGAAGAGTCTCTTTATATACACAATATACGAGACATGAAGGTATTACATACAATCAGGGAGACACCGCCCAATCCGGCAGGTAAGTGTGTTGTTCGACTACCTTAAACTGCCTCCTCTGTGTTCTAGTCTGCTCCTGCAGATGTGTTGGAGTGTTAGATCAGAGAGAAGCAATAGAGATGCTTACAAGTTAGATCTCTCCGGCACTTGATACAAATAAAAGCTATGTCAGGTTAACGCTTTAGGAACTTCTACTTTGTCGGTTACTGTGACTCTGACAGTATTTTTACTTTGTTCTAAACTTTATTAGTGATTACATTAAACAAGTGTTCTTGCAGATTGACTCTTGAGATTTCTTTTTATCCTTGTTCTGTCCGTTGATACCTTGTGAGAATGATTGAGTTGATGTTTGCAAGATTGGAATGTAGAGTCAGAAAGCTTTACCTTGTAAGGTTTAGAATTTGCTTCTTTCTGACTGTGCTTTGTTATTTTCATTTTTTTTTATTTTGTTGTTTTTACTTCTAAATACGTTTTAGGGTTGTGTGCTTTATCAATAAACAATGACAACTGCTATCTGGCCTATCCAGGGAGTGCAACTATTGGAGAAGTACAGGTCTTTGACACCATCAATCTGGTAAGGGTCTTTGTGAAGACTGTTTCCCTTTCTAAAGATGCAGTTTTTGGAAATGACTCGAATTGCTCAAAGAAGAATTAGTAGACGTTCAGGTCCAACCACAAAAAATAGCAGTACCCTTCATACTTAGGCATTATAGAATGTTGATAAAGTAAGACCATTGAGTAGCGTTGGGCAAATAGATGGAGTACAAGTACAGTTGCTTTAAGTAGCTTTCTTCTGCTTGTATTCTCTATGCATGTGGTTCAGTAACTTTGTATACTTTCACGTAGCAGTTACTGAAACACTTATTGAAATTGTTCTCCATAAATAAGGCTCGTATTTACCGTGAATGCTCGATTTAAGCTGTGAATGTGTAGTGTTTAACGTGTGCTGTACTAAGGTTCTGTTTTACTGATTCATTCCTGCAGAGAGCTGCTAATATGATCCCAGCTCATGACAGTCCCTTGGCTGCTTTGGCTTTTGATGCAAGTGGTACTAAACTTGCCACTGCATCAGAAAAGGTAAGGTGTCTTTATTGACTTGCCTGCAACGATGAATTTAAGCGGTCTGAAACAAATTTTGTCTTTAAGCCTGTGCAATTCCGCTTGCAAGTGCCAAAAAAGGAGGCCTAGAGTTATAACAGCAAGTCTTAAGTTAAGAACTGTTAATTATATTTGACTAAACTTCCAAGCTGCAAAGTGTTGGATAATAAGGTTATTTGAATAAGTACATTTTAATCGGGTTGTAATCAGGGCAGTCCTTTAAGTGTTTCTGCTGTTAGTGCAGGGTGCTTACTAGAAATCAGATGGTACTGCTTTGATGCTGTCTTCCTAATGAAAGCCACGCAGTTAAAGTCAGAAGAGAGAGTTGTCTTGCCTGGTTTTGGCACATGATGGCAAATGGTCTGTTTGAACTGTATAAATTCAAAAGCATGAGGCCTTTGCTGTCTGGGTAATAAGCTTAGAATATAAATGTGTAGTGTGGTTGCACCTGATAAAGGCAAAAAGACATCCAGATGAGTATACTTACAGATAACGTGGTTGTTTTCATGATCAAATTTAATAAGAGGAGCTTTTCTTGATGCACAGCTTGTACTCTACATTAGTAGCTCCCACCTTGTTGTTTCTCCATTCTTCAAACGTCTTACAAACAAGCTCCATAAATATTTCATGCTAGTATGTGGTGTGCATCAGCTGTGCTAAGTTAACAGCAAAATGGTTTGTTGTACTCTGCTCACCAGTGCTAATATACAGTGTGAGATCTTGAAATGATAATGGAAGATGACTTTTTTCTTTGCAGGGGACAGTGATAAGAGTATTTTCCATTCCAGAGGGACAGAAACTCTTTGAATTCCGGAGAGGAGTGAAGAGGTAAAGCTGATTCAAGCTAGTTATCTGAAGTTCATCCTTTACAGTAGATCTCCAGTGTGCTCTGCAGTTGATCTGGCTTCCTAATTATTGCCTATTGTCATATCCCTCCAACCCTGGCTGTACGCTTACTACATTTTCAGTTTGAATGTTTTCCAACTTCCCTTCTTAAGACTTGACTATGCTACAAATCAATCCTGTCAGGATTTTACTTCCCCCTGCATTTTAAAAATTCGTTGGCAAGGAAACTTGTTTAAAGTGGATCAAGTCTTAGAAGATATATTATATTCTTAAGGCAAATGGAAGCAGTACATCTAATTTTCTCCATCTCTTATACCCTGCTTGTGCCATGGCCATTGAAAGTCGTTTTGACATTGTACTATAGTTTGTGGTGATAGTAACTCTAGCTGTACTGTACTTTATGTAGAGGTAAGACTGAGTTCAGATTGTTCCTGATTGGGGGGCCCCTCATATCTGGTATATGTCAGAGTTAAATGTCATTTAAAATGTTATTAAGGGGGCTCTTGCTCTTGAACAGCTTTAAGAAGGTATTCGGAGATTCAGAATGCTTTACTATGGAAGTGTTTTTCTGCCCCATCTAGAAAGTAGTGTTGACTGAGAAATCTCTTTAATTAAGCCAGTCACTTTGGGTAAACTGCAAGTCACCTGTAATCTCTGACAGAAGGAAAGGGGCATGTGACTTTACTGTACAGACACAGTTCCTTCCAGCTATCGCAGTACATCTCGTGTGAATGCTGTGGAGTTTCTTAGTGGTGAATGTCCAGAAAGACTCCTACCTACCAGTGTGGAAAGGAAATATTCTCATTTAAGTCAATTCCCATGAGTCACTTAACACTAGCTTTTTCTAATACCGGATGCTTCTGCATTAGAATGTCAAAAATAATGCTTTGGTGTTTTTTCCTTTTTATGTCTTCCCACTAGGTGTGTGAGCATCTGTTCTTTGGCTTTCAGCATGGATGGCATGTTTCTGTCTGCATCCAGCAACACAGAGACAGTGCATATCTTCAAACTTGAGACTGTGAAAGAAAAGTAAGTTTCAGAGATGCCTTAGACTTTTAGGAAGTGAAGAAAGCAGGATGAGCTCTTCAAAGAGTGAACAGACTTCATTTGAACACTTTCTAAAGTAAAGGATCTGACAAATCAGTAATGACTCAGCAGCTGTCCCTGATATGCATATTGTTCTTGTAATTAATAGGGATAAATATTGCTGCCAAAGAGGAATTGGGCATCCCTGGCAGGGGAATGTGAGGGTAATTTGTTTTTATTTATATTTTTTCCCCTCTGACACATCATAAGAAAAGATCTATCTCAGCAGTACCTTCCAGCTGCCTACGTGATTCTAACAAGCACCACGTTGTAAAATGTTTCTATTTACAGTTGGAGAAGACAGTCTTATTTATATCTTTTGTTGGAGACAGTGGTTTGGTTATTGATTAAACAGGTGAATAATATCATGAAGCGTAGCTCTTTGCAGTAGATCTTATTTTTGTGTAATAACAGTTATGAAATGCAGCTGTATAAACAGATGTATCAATTTACAATAGAACATGCTTTAGCAACGGGCTGAGGGTATTATAGGACATACTGTGCCCTGCAGTGTAAATTGAGTGCATTGAGTTCTCAAGGCTGCCAGTAATCCCTGAAGAAAAACAAATAACTATTTCATCTCTTCCAAAATGAAAAGAGGTTTTGAAGTGTTGACTCACCTTTTTTTTCTCCGTTTTGAAGTCAAAGTTGGACACATCTTTCTTGTTTCTTCCAAATTGTAGACCTCAGGAAGAGCCTACAACCTGGACGGGTTACTTTGGAAAAGTGCTCATGGCCTCAACAAGCTATCTGCCCTCTCAAGTGACAGAAATGTTCAACCAGGGTAGAGCCTTTGCTACAGTCCGCCTGCCATTCTGTGGGCACAAAAATATCTGTGCGCTTGCCACGTGAGTAAAGAAATGGAGCTTGCATTCACCACCCACTGGGTTGCCACAGAAAAGCAGACACTGTAGGGTATACTTCATCTCCAGCTGAGTAGATAGTACACAGAGGAATGGATCGCTGTAGCGCTTTCAGAGCCTCCTCTGGTTTAAGAGCTGTATTTTGGAGCTAATGTCTCGTGGTCCTGTGAGAGACAGAGAGGGAAAGACGCAGTGTTTGGATAAGCGTAGACTATTTAAGTGTTGTTTAAAGATGTCTTTTAATTTTCAAAGAAGTCTGTTGAGAACAGATCTGTGGGCTTAAGGCGTTTACTTTGCTGCAAAGTAAAGCCATTTGGACTAACGGTTAAAGAAGTCCTTGAAAGCAAGTCCATGTTGTTCTTGTCTCTCAAACTGCATAGTATTCATTAGAGTTAATTTTGAGAACTCAGTATAACTTTTTTTTTGTCATCTCCAAAGGCAGGACCCGTTTGGCACATCTACCAAAGCAATAAGCTGAGCAGTAGTACATTTATTTTATGGGGATTGTGTCGTTTGTATGCTTAATTTGCTTCATGTTTGTGTCTCTCTCCTCTAATCTCAAAGCACCCTTTAAGCAATAATTAAACTTTGTAACATTTCTGAAGAAAGTAAATACTTCTCCAGAGACAAATGCTGTAACCCGTTGCACAAAGCTGATATCAGGATGGTAACTTCTCAGTTTGCTTTTCTGGCTTATGTGTAAACTGCTTGATTCCCAGGGCATCCTATTAGCCCCATTGTGGTTATGCCTTATTTTTGCACGTAGTTGTTTCCTAGGTGTTCTGTCTGTGCAACTGTTGGCAGTATTGCCTATCTAGGAGAAGCAAGTGTGGAAAATATTGACTTGAAATTACAGGAGAAGAGGAGAGGGTACTGATGTGAAACTCGAGCTCTTATTAATCTCCTCTGAACATTCCTAGAATTCAGAAGATCCCTCGTTTATTGGTGGGAGCTGCTGATGGGTATCTCTACATGTACAACCTGGACCCCCAAGAAGGAGGAGAGTGCACACTAATGAAGCAGCACAAGTAAGTTCACGTTAGTTGAGGACTGTCGCCTCTTATTGCTTCACAGGATTCAGTTTCTTCTTAAACTGAGTTCCATGCTGCGGAGGTCTAACTTAGAACAGCTCATTTTTTTTAAACTAGCTTTTTATCAGACCTCTGACACAAATGAGTAACTTCAGAATCCCCGTGTGCCATCCTTTCTTGTATCTTGTACACTGAGGACCGCTTTACCAGCAGAAACTTAACGCTGTCCAATTGCAGTGAGGAATCAATTGCTGTTAGCTGTGTGATCCTATTTCCTCTTTCTCTGCAGTTTGAGTTAAGTTACTGTGACAAGAACCTGAAACGTCTGACACCATTCTCTTCATCAATAAATCAAGTGGTTACAGAAATGGGAAAGCGTTACTCCAACTTCATAGAGGGAAATCTGGCCTATGAAATCTTATCTGTATTCTCTCTCTCTTGGTGTCCTTATTAAAATTCCTTGCATGTAGATTGGCCAAATAACGTTTTGTAGCAGTACTGTAGAATACTTAAGGAAATATGACAAGGCCTTGTTGTTTTTTCTAAGATTTGAAGGGAACAGATAGGGTAATATAATTGCTTTACTTACATGATCAATCATGAAATTAAATCATGGTGTGATACTACATATCCCTTGCATTATGACAGAAGCACGTGGAATTGGAAACGATAACTGCCTTCCCTGAAGAGATCACATTCTTGTTGTATTCTTGCACATCTAATGAGATGTTCTTGTGTAGCTGTCAGCTAAAGCTGTGTTACGTCTAGGCAGATCATCCCTCCAACTAACACTTCTCTTGGTAGGCTCGATGGCAGCATGGAGCCAGCCAACGAGATCCTGGAGTCTGCATCCCATGACCGGCCGTTGGTAGCACAGACATACAGTGCCGCTGTGACTAAAGGTACATATGTGCCTTCCTCACCCACAAGGCATGGTAAGGAGAAGGCTGGAAACGGGGCAGAGAGTGCCTCTGCATGCTGCTTCATTCTAGATGGCTGCGTGAGCTCGTCTGCTTCAGCGCTGAGCTTTTCATAACTATGAGTGTGATGTGAAGCACTGGTGAGTGGTAGGAGAAGAGCACTTGCAGTGTACGGCAGCTTTCTGTAGATGGACCACTCATCTTTGCTAGTTTCTGGGTAGAGCATTGTCTTGAATTGTGTTCAGTTACTTTAGTCATAGTCGCAATACTTGTCAAATGGTTCTTGAGATGCTGTAATCATTTTATGAAGGAGTTCTGAACCCAGACCTCCAGCAAAGCATCTGAATTTGTTGCACTTCTTTCTTTTTTTGTGTGTGTGATGTTGTCTTCCTGTAGTTCCTTATGGCAGTTGTGACCTTTTAGCCTGATTTGCTGCTCTGTTAAGTTGAGAGGACGGGAATTTAGTTTATGCTGGAGTTCCCAAGTGAGTAGAGCTTGTGTATGTGGCTGGTAGCGTCTTTGTATAGCACTTGGGTTAATGTTTCAGCTGTGGTGGAAGCATAGTCCGTGCGTACAGCATCATTGCTGCAGTTGCAGCTGTAATGGCTGGGTAGAGAGTATAAAAACATCAACTGCCCTGAAGCAACAATATGCATTGCACACATGCAGAGTAATCACAAACTGCTCTTGGCTTGGAGAAACATGGTCATAATGAAGGCAAACATAGGGTGGCAGTGAAACTGTTGCAAATAACGTCTGGTACTTCAGCTGGAATCGCTGCTTTGTTGGATCCAAGCCTTGGTTTGTGCTGCTGATCATTGAACTACTTCTCCCTTTCTCTGCAGCTTATACGGAGGACCTGGGAGCTGTGGGTGGAGCTTGCCTGGAAGACGAAACCAACTCACTCAGATTGGATGAAGACAGTGAGCATCCCCCCATGATCCTTCGGACAGATTGAACTTTGACCTGTGAACTCACTCCTGAAGCAGAGAACACTGGCTTGATGTTTCTTGAGGAATCTCGTGTTATGCTGCTATGAACTTTGACATGAGTTGGGAGAGAGGATGACAGACTCGTACAGTTTTAAGTCGTAGCTGTAGTTCTAATTCTATACCATTGGAAAAAAAATATATGGTTTTCAATTCAGTGGCTTTTAATCTTGCTTATCTATTTTAGCTGTGTTTTTTTTTTCATTGCCAAAACCTGCTGTTTGTGCAGCCCTCAGAGCCTACTAGCTTTGCATGCGTTCATGTGCCAAGCAAGCATAGGAGGGAGAGAGAGAGAGAAGCCACTTTATAACAAACTCAAGTTTGTATTTTTTTTTTATATATGTATATAATACTTAGCTTATATGAGGAAGGAGTAGAGAAGTGGTTTTGGAAGCTGAGACTAGTTCTGCACTGACAAAGGTCCAAATGGTTTCCTGTGCATGGGCTTGCAGGCATACCTAGTGACTGACATGCAATCTTTCAAACGCAACGGCCTATTTTTTTTTTTGGGTTCTTCCTCCCCTTTCCTGGACCATTTTGTTAATTAAAATTCCTTCTGAATGTTGTGTATTTGTGGGAGTGTTCTGTTTGTTGGGATTGAAAACTGGAAATGTTTCCCTGCATAAGGATATGGAATCTAGAAAGTGCCTTTACAGGGAGGAAGAGAATTGCTGCAGGAAAAAAGCTAGAAGAAAGGAGAGATTGCTAGAGGCTTGTTTGTACACTTCTGTACTTGGGCATCTGTAGCCCACAGTGGCTGATATGTTTGGTTTTGTTTTTTTAAGGACTTGAGATGCACCTTCTCTCCTGTAGATTGTTCTGTTTCCTTGACAGAGTAGCAATAACCTTTTCTTTTATACTTTTATTAAGTATCCAAAGCAATGATTCTACCAGACTGGATGGAAGTTTCTGCGGGGTATGGCAGCCCTATTATTTAAACAGCCTTAAGGTTTTCAGCTGGAAGGCATAACTCTCAGTCCTTGCTTCTCTTCAGTCTGGGGCTGACTGTACTGCTCTGATAGCAAAGGTTCGGGGCCTTTTTCCAGATACTGATGTAAATATAAATGATTTTGAAAGATTAATTTTCTTCTGGGTTCTCTTCTGTTGGATAACCGTGCTCTTGTTTTTATTTCCCTTTCTGTCAGAGTGCCTCCTGTGTTACTCTCCAAGGACTGGCTGTCTCTGGCAATTTTGGAATAAATCCTTAACAGCCCTGACCCTGGCTGGGGCTGTCCAAGGCTGAGCAGTGCTATTTTTAGGGTTGTAATGTGCCTTCTCTTAAGTCTTGGATAACAGTTAGTGAACAAACGATTAGCAAAGTACTTGGTGAGTGTTACTTTCCTTTGCCAAAATGAACCTGCTTTGCCTTTTGTGTAGCAATGCGGGATGCATCCTTTCGTTCTACTGACTATCTGCAAAGGAGTGAAAATAGAAGTAGACAAGGAAACTGCAGATCTTGAGGGCAGGACAGAACCTGGACTTAACTGCGTGTGTGAACTTCCCACCACGACTAAATGGTGACGTGCTTCTAGGGTTTGGTACCCTGAACAGGTCTTCTGTTAAGCAAAATCAGTTGGCAGCTGTTCTTCCCAGAGCACTGTGTGGTTAGGTGGGCTTCAGTTTCATTTAAGAACAGAAGACAATGATAGCCCCTGCCTATGGGAGCTACCTGTATCAGTGAGGATGCTGTTACCATTCTTACAAACTTGTGGGAAGTAAGGGATCAGGCTTGTGTATTCACTGAAAACCCTTGGCTGTCCTAAACAGTCGACTTGATCAGTTTGTGGCATCTTCTCCAGAATTCAGCACGTTCAAAGCAAACTGGTGAGCCGTGCTGAAATCTCATACAGTCTCTTGACTTTAAGCTCTGGCTGACAACTAAATTCCATGGTCTGTGGTCTGGAATTACTTTTTTTCTTTGCTAGTGCTATCAGCTTTGCTGTGAAGCACCTAACTGCGGAGTAGAATACAAGTCTTAAAGTAAACATAAGCTTGGTGAGCTTTGCTGGCAGACTGAACCTCACGGGAGCTGTCAGATGTCTGCTTGTTCCAGACTAAGGCTGGTGGCTGATAATGTACCTGGGAGGCTTGGCACGGGCTCTGCAAGCAGACTTAAGCAGTCAGCATACGTGAGCAACACAGGTCTACTAAGCACAAGTTTTAAAACTTCTGAGTTGTAACAAAGGCCATATTACATAGCAAGATACTGCTATCACCTTTTAATATGTTTACTATCTTTTACTGCCAAAAATTGAGATACTTATGCAGTTATTAATCCTTTCTTAGTTTTTACACCTGGATATTTTCCATTGGTGAGTTGGGAGATGCTGTATTCACTGTCATTTTCTTCTGTGTGCTGTAGTACCCTCCTCCTGTGCCACAGACTGACTGGTGATGCACTGTGCCCTGTCTGCTTTGCTCCTAATTGGAAGCCTGTTAAAGTTGAGGGTTTTTTCCCTGTTTTAATAAGGAAGGTCTTCTTAGAGAGCAAAAGTAGAAATGTTTTGGGGTGAGTGAGCAGCATGCAGCTAGGATGGAGCAGGAGGTGTCTGGTCCCAGCTGGTGGTGTATTTAGCATGATGATGGTCAGTTGTGTTGTTCAGGTTAATTATATGAGGATATTTCTTTTTTCTTGGATAAACACAACTAATCTCATTTCCCTCTGATGGCCTTAGGCCCTCGGTAACTGCCCTGCTGTGGTATGCTACCAAAGTTTCCATCCCTTCAGGATGGGGTTTTGTCCCAGTGACACCAAATACATATGTCTTTTTGTTCCTTTAAGCATAGCAGAAATGCTGTTTGCAGCTGTTCTCTCACCTGGGTGTGGAGCTGAACTCTAATGCTCTGTGGATTGGGTGGTGCCAAGCATTTCTATTAGGATGGTCCTACAGCTCCAGATTCCCCAGGGTAGCCTGGAGGCTGCAGTGTGGGTTCGCCCTACAGTATGGGAGCAGCCATACAACCTCATGTTAGGCTGACCTTCCTTGGAAGGACAGTGCTTGTTTCGTGCCAGTGAGCATCTCGCTCTGGATATGGACTGTACCTCTCAACCCATAGGTGTTAAGGACAGAAATGGTCAACAGAAACAACCAAAGCTGGGGGAAGGGGGGGGTGGGGGGTGGGAAATGCTTTTAAACTTGGAATCTGAAACTCAGGTCTTAAATTGCAGTGGGATCTGTTCCCAGTGAGTACAGTAGGGAAGGAGCCGTTTCACTTGATGTGCAAATAGGCAGCAAGTGTGCACGCTTTGCTGCTGTCTCGACATCTGTGTGTTTACCCTATTTCATCTTTCATGTTCTGAGGCAGACAGCTTTTATCTGCTCTGGACTCTTCTGATGTCAGAGTTTCCAAAACACGAGCGATAGATACACATCTAGCAGTTACGAGGCTGGGCCTGGCAGAGGAGCAGGAAGTTAAAAGTGCAATGAGATTAGCAAAAGCTGTTTCTTCAGAGGCTCTGTTCGGCAGGACCAGTTGTGTGAGTGCTCCCTCTGGCACCACTTTGCCTTGGGTCCTGGGTGAGTTCCTTACACCTATTTCTACAAAGGTTGGTTGGGAGCAGAGGGGAGGGGGCTGCCTGTGTCTGCCTCAGTGCAAATCACTGAGAGAGCTCTGAACGCAGGGACAGGTGTTCCCACAAAGGAAACATGTGTTTGATCTGTGTGTAATAGTGAGAGGGAGGGATGGACTGAGGAACCCCCAGGTCTGGGTAGGTTAGCACAGAGAGCTGAGGAGCTGACGAGCAGAAAGCTTTGTTATGTCCCACGCTGTGCTCTCTTGGCTCTAATAATGGCAATAGCACCAAAGCAACATGCAGTAAGACTGTAGAATTTCCTTCCTTGTAGCTCACTGAGCTGCTCAATGTGCAACTTAGACCTGCAGGCTTTCTGCTGGTGTTTGCAGAGCAATGGGAGGCTTTGTCCAAAGCATTGGTGGGGATTAACGGCTGCAGGGATTTGGAAAGTCTTGTCCTGAGCTCCAGATGTCCTGGCTAACAGCCACCTTGGTTTAACATGTTAACATCTGAGAGCGAGGCAGAGTGGCATCTCCACATGTGCAGAGCGGGCCTTTGTCTTTCTGGAATCTGTGCTGCACAAAGGAAGGCTTGCAGTGAAGAAAGCATGGCTCGGCCTGTAGATATATCCTTTCAGATTCCAGTTGCACAACCAAAGGAGTTGAGCAAATCCCAGTTATTTTGAACTGTAACATGCCTTTGTTTTTACCACACTTCAGATTGACCAACCCCATCTTATACTGCCTTGAAAGTAATGGGTGAGAAGCTTTCATCCTGGCTTGCAAGTAGCTGCAGCTGTGCTCGTTGCAGGTGTGCTGGTGCTGTGGCTGCAGCAGTCGTGTGCTGCCTTCCCTGCTGCCTTTGCATGTGTCCAACTCGTTTCTCAGGAGTGGTGAGTTGTTCCCAAACCCACACCTCTCTGGGTCCCTATAGGGCATCAGCTCACCCCTTTCTCTACTTGCATCTGTTTGCTTTTGCTTCTGCACCCTCAACCCCCCCCCCCTCCCCCTGCATCCTGCAGTTCTCACTTACTGTTCAATATCTCTGTCGATAAGTGGAGAATCCTGCCTAACATTCCACCTCCCCACGTGTGTGGCTCTCACTGCTGGCCCGTCGCTCTTTGTAATTTTATAACTGCGTAAGGAATTAAATGTGTTGTGATAAGTACTCTGTGTCGTCTTCCTTTCGTGTGCTGCTCAGAGGTGGGGCCGGCTGAGCTGAGGGTGGCGCTGTGAGTTCCGGATGCTGTGGCCCAAACCCAGCTGCCAGCAGTAGTAAACCTTCCATCTTTGCCCAGCTTGGCTTTGGCCGAGAGTGGGGAAGGACCGGCTGAGCCGCTGCTGCTATATTTTGCTTGAAACCACAATTCTGCCCTTCCTCCTCCCTACAGCTCTTCTTGAGGGACTCGGGTTGGCATTTTTCTCCTGTTCCTCAGGTGAGTTTAGGTGACTTCCTTTATACTTCATTCTGTGGGTTGCATCTGTAGCAGTGCTTTCCCATACGTTCCCTGCTTGCTGTGCTGTCACTCAGAGCTTGCTGCTTCTCACCTTCAGCCCAGGGGGAGCTCTGGAGTGAGCCCACGAGGGTGGCTGAGGAGGCGAAACTGAGAAACCCTCCAAGCAGGGTGGGTGATGGGGAGCCTGCTCTGTCTGATGGTGGAGGAGCACACGGTGCTGGGAGGTCTTTTATTCTTCTGCATGACTGCTGTACGGTGAACTCAGTGAAGCTGCGGACGTCTCCTCTCCTGATCCGGCTCTGGAGAGCAATGCTTTCCTGCTGGTGCCATTTATGTGCCGTCCCTCGCTGCAGGCAGAATCAGCTGTGTTAGCACGGATGAGTGATTCTAAATGTTCATTCAGCTGCTGATGACGCTTCCCTTCTTCTGCCTGGAGCAAGCTGCGGATCAGAGAGGGCTGTTTGCATTCAGTGAGTGGCAGTGACTTCCAGGCGAGGCGGTGGCACCTCTGTCCCTGTGCCCAGGGTGGGAGCGGACACCTGGACCCGTTGGTGCCACAGGAAGCCTGGCTGCTGCTCTGCTGCCCTGCAGGTGGATCGCTGCAAAGCATCAGAAAAGGTCAATCTTTAGGCCAGAATGCTACCCGGTATAGGAATCCTGATGATGGGTTCATACCATTGAAGCAAGCAGCTGCAGTGGTGTTCAGACTGCTGGTCTTGCATGCGTGTGCTGATCCAGCCCTGAGCACACACCTCTCGTGTGCTGCTTCTGTCCTGCACGGCTCTGCCAGGCCCTTAGCAGAGACTTCTTCAGAGGGGACGATGGCCTCTGCAGCCCCAACGAGCAGCCCCTGCCAGCCCTGCTTCCCTGCTGCAGCTGCACACCCTGAGCCCATCTCCTCCCATCCCCTCTTGCAGAGCTCTGCCCCCCATCCTTCCTCACACACCGGGAGGGAAAACGTCCCCACCTCCCTGCAGCTCTGCATTTCCAATGGGACGCAGCCCATCAGCCTGGCCCCGTAAATCAAATATCACCTACAAAGAAAGCAACCTGCAGCCCATTGCCTGCCTGGTTCGGGGTGTGCTGTGCTCTCGTGGTGTTGTCTCAGCTGTGCTCAGCCCCCCGCCCCGAGCTGCACTGGGCACAACCCTGCGCTCAGCGCTCCGCTTGTTTGTGTTGGAGCTGCGTCAGCCGATGCACTCTGGGATATTCAATTACCTCCGGAGCGCTGTAGTGATGCCAGCTCGTGTTGGGGGGGGGGTGTTGGATCTGGGAGGTTGGTTTTGTGTGGTTTTGTTTCTTAAATAGCTTTTAAATGGAGCTGGGGCTGTGCAGAGCAGTGCCACTGCATGAGAGAACGGGGGAGAAGCAGGTAAAGAAATGGCTGTGTTTATAGGGGGTGTGATGGATGGGAAGAAAAACACTGCTGTGCAGTGTTTCCCATCCCAGCAGCCCCTTTACCCCCAGTATGATTTCTTTTGGGGGGGTCCCACCCACCCCAGCAGTGCTGGCCCTGCAGCCCCCCCAGGTCTGGCTGCAAACAGCCGTGTGTGTGCCGTGCTTGTGCAGTTGATGGCATAAATACATAATTCTGTTCTTATTCAATTAGGATTTTAGCACACAATCAGGTGATCTCTCTAAGAGGATTTCCTCTAAGGCGGGATTTGAATAACCGGGCTGTGAATTATGTATTCCCTTAACCGGTTTATTCCTTTATCAGATTTTTTCCCCCCTAAGCGCTTTAATGCATTGACTTCCCCATTGTCCCCTCTCTCTGCAGTGCTCCCTCTCCCCAAGGCTGATGCAAATCCCCCCCGTGAGGCGCAGTGTGTGCCAATGGAGCCCAACCCTTCGTGTGCGCTGCGGTTTGTGGAGGTTGGGTGCCCTGGTTGTGGGGCTGGAAGTGGCTCTGATGCTCTATGGGGAGCCTATGGCCCAGCCCTGGGGGGGTGCGGTGCCAGAATTGGGGGGGGAAATGGTTGGTTGGGGTCTTTGTTGAGTTGGGAGAGGTGGAGTGGGGCACAACCTACGTGTCAACAACAGTGAGATGGTGCACCCTGCGTGGGCCGTGGGCATTGGTGGCAGGAAAAGCAGATTTCCTCCCTAATAGTGCCATTGGAGCTCAGGTCTGCTCCACTGCCCCATGGTGCTTGGGATGGGGGGGCCTCTGGGTTGGGCTTGGGGTGCAATTGCCACAGCCCTTACAGCAGAGGGTTTACACTGGAGCAGTGTGGGCACTGTGGAGATGGGGGGGCACAGTGTGTGCTGCTCTCCAGTTGTGTGGTATCCCCACGTCCAGAGGTGCTCAGGTTGCTGTGGAGGTCCTTTGGAGCCCAGCATGGGGGAGAAAGCAACTTGAAGGTGGATCCTGGGGGTGTCACCATTTCCTCCCTTCAGAGGAAAATCTCTGCTTTCCGCCTGCTCTGTAAAGAGCTGAGATGAGTGGGAGCTGCTGGAGGGCCCCCCCTGCACACCCAGTGCTGATTGTATCCTTCATATCCCCCCCTCCCCCTGTGCTGTGCTGTGCTGTGCGTGTGATGATTATGCAAAGTTGCAATCAAGGAGCTGAATTAGCAGCTCATCTTGGATTAATTAGTGAGGGATGCAAATTTGTTCCAACAAGGAAAGAGGAAAGCTGGCGGGGGGGGGGATGGAACAAGGCTGAGGGCCCCCCTGGTTCCTGCAGCCCTTGTGGTGCAGCGGTGCGGGCAGAGCCATGTGCCGTAATGGGACGGTGTGATGCTGCCCTTCAATCCCTGATGTCTCTGTGCAAAGGCGATGCTGTGGGGTCAGTGTGCATTTCAGAGCAGCCCTGGGAGAAGAATGCAGAGGCTGCAGTGTTGGTTAAAGAAGGGTTTCCAGGAGGGGATCACATGGGGAAAGGACCGTCCCTGGTCCTATGAAGTGGAAGAGATGGAAGCATGGTGGGGAGCACTGAGCTGGGCTGTGGGCCCGGGGGGGTCAGTGGGGTCTGTGGGACGGGCTTGGCAGCGTGGTGGGATAATCCTGAAAGGCCTCTCCATTTTCTCACCTCTGCAGTGATGGCAGTTAACAAAATCCACCTCTGCTGGAAGGCAGGGCGCGCTGCGGGGGATTTCTGGAGGCTGCCCCATTCCAGCACCTCCCAGCCAGATGGGACAGCATTGCCTCCTTCCTCCCTGTGGAATTAATCAGCGCTCGGAGCAGTGAGGTGAGACCCTGATGGGATAAGGGAGAAAATGCCTCCAACCCGCTGTGCTTTGCAGCCCCAAGCACTGACATTTGGTGAGGGACACTCTGTGGTTTGGTGGCCCAGGGGAGGCCCCGGGCTGGAGCTGAGCTGTGGGATGTCCCCCATCGCCATTGGGAGCGGTGCAGCATCGCCCCGCTGCGTGCAGAGCACTGCATCTGGTGGGAGTTTGGGCCTCTAAAGTGGGTCAAGCGGAAACCCAGGGAGCATCCGAGCTCACAGCCCTCACGCCAGCTCCATCACAGCTGAATTATTCAGGTCCGGCTGAAAAATTGAAGAGTGGCAGAGCTCGGTGGGAACACTCAGCCTGGAGCCCACAGCACTCAGCCCCACACCAGCATGGGGCACCACGGGAGGGCAGCGGGGTCCGGTGTTGCCCTATGGGAGGGTAAAGTGGGGAGGGAAGGGAAACATGCCAGGGTAGCCCTGAGCTGCAGAGGTTGCTGTGTGTTTGTTGCTGGGGTTGGGAGCGCATCTTTGGCTCCAGGCCTGCCTCCAGCCCTGACTCTGTGTTTTGTGGCCTCACTTCACCCCTGTGTGCATATCCTGGGGTCACTTTTGGGATTTGCACCTCCAGCAGCACTGAGCTGAAGGGAGTTGGTGAACTCCTCCTGCCCTGAATTGGAGATCGTGGGGTCGTGTGGTTCCAGGGTAAAATCAGGGGCTGCTCTTTGCCTCGAGCTGTGTGCTCACAGCATCTCCCAGAGCCACAAATGCACTCTAAGGCGATCAGGATGCCAACGTGAGCTCGGGGGCTTCTATAGGACCCACAGCTTCTATAGGAGCCCCCATTCAGCTGCGTGGCAGAAGGGCTGCGATTGCTGCTGGGTGAGTAACGCTGCCGGGAGTGCGGAGGCAGCAGGGAAAAGCCGTGCACAGATGCTGCAGTTCGCCCTGCTCTTTTTGCGCAGCGCTCGCACCGTGGTGATGCCAAGCTGGGATTCTCTGGCGTCTCGTAGGGCTGTGCTGCTCCATCCCTGCCCCGCTGGTGGGGTTGTGGGGGGGTCCCCATCTTTACAACCCAATTGGGGCTGAGGGCTCCTGCCCTGCTCAGGATGGTGGGATGCTCGTGTTGTCCCTGCCTGCAGCGCCCTGCTTGGGAACACGTGTGCTCTCCCCAGATGGGTGTCCCCACCGCTCCATGCTGCTGGTTCCCCACTTCCATCCCCAGTGCTGAGGAGGTGAAGGGGCTTCCCCATTCACTGCCCCCACAACCCTTCAGTTTTCTGCATGCTGCTAACCAGAGCTGCATTGCATCCGTCTTGCTCATCTTTGGAGGCAGTTATAGCCAGGCTGGATGGGGAGGCAACCAACCCCCAGCAGAGGGGTTGGAACTGGGTGGTTTTTAATGTCCCCTCCCTACCTCAGCCACTCTGTGATCCATTTGTCCATCTGTCTGTTCTCTCCATCCTCTCCAGCCATCCAACACAACTGTACATCCATCCCTCCTATCCATCCATCCCACCATCCCTCTGTGCCTTCTACCTGTACTTCTACCCATCCATCCTGTCTGTACACTCACCCATTTATCCTATCCATCCATCTGCTCATCCTGCACAGTGTTTGCTGGAGATGTTCAGGAAACACACAGATGTTGTACTGCAGGAGGTGCTTTAGTGGGGAATACTGCTGGTGGGTGGGCTGTTGGTTTGGATAATCTCGGAGGTCTTCTCCAACCTTGTTGATTCTATGATCATCCATCTTCAGAACAGCCAATGCTGGACCATCTCATGTTCGGAGGGGAAGAGAAAGGCCCCTGCAATGGGAGCAAAGCTTGTGTCCTAAATGAAACGAGGTATGTTTTTCGCGTTGATGAATGCTCTGTTTGCTGCTCCGCACCTCTGGGCGGTCCCTATGGGCCGTGGCTATAGGCAGGGCCGTCAACGCGCTCCGTTCGGCGGAAAAGCCATTTCTGCGCCTCGGGGACATCGCTGCCGGGGAGGGGCGGCGGAGGGCCGGGGAGGGGCGGGAGGTGGGGACGGAGCCGCCCCCGCTCGGAGCCGCCGCCGCTTTCGCCGCTGCCGGTGCCCCCACCCCGAGAACGGAGCTCCGCGATGGAGGGGCCGGGGGGATCGGCCGGTGGCTGAGGCTGCTGGAAGGGCCGGAGCCGCAGAGCTGGCGCGGAGGAGGGAGGTGAGAGCGGTGCCGACCTGTTGGGCGAGAACGGGACCGGCTTTGTCTGGGGCCGGGGGAGACGGGGCGGGGAGGGGAGAGGGAGGG
>PPHD01009147.1:0-10041 GCA_002909625.1 Bambusicola thoracicus
ATCTTCCCTCCATCAACTTAAAACCATTTCCCCTTGTCCTGCCATTATCAACCCTTTCAAAGGGTTGACTCCCCTCCTGTTTATAGGCTCCCTTTAGGTACTGAAAGCTGCAATGAGGTCACCCTGAAGCCTTCTCTTCTCCAGGCTGAACAAGCCCAGCACCCTCAGTCTGTCTTCGTGGAGGAGGTGCTCCAGCCGTCCGACCATCTTACTGGCACTCCTCTGGACCGTCTCCAACAGCTCTCTGTCTTTCTTCTGTTGGGGGCCCCAGACCTGGATGCAGTACTCCAGATAGGGCTTCACAAGGGCAGAGTAGAGATGGACAATCGCCTCCCTGTCCCTGCTGGCCACCCCTCTCATGATGGAACCCAGGATACCATTTGCTTTTTGAACTGCAAGAGCACACTGCTGGCTCATGTTAAGTTTTTCATCCACCAGGACCGCTAGGTCCTTTGCAGGGCTACTCTCAAGGACTGCTCCTTCACTGTTACTGGCACAGCAGAGAGTGAGGGGAAGTCTCCTATTGTCTCCTATCTTCCATCTTGGTATTTCCCCATTAAGACCAACCATCCTACAAATCTGATCTATTTAAGGATGTTATCAGAAGACACCAGACTTGAGGCATGCTTAGAGGAAAGAGGAGAATTATCATTGTTGATGAACACAAACAGGAAGTCAGAAATCAATGACAGTGACTATAATGGCTGATCATAGGTTGGATCTACCATGCAGGAGCAGCCCGCAGCTGGCCTTTTTGCTTGCTCGGTCTGTTTGCTTTCCATCAGCTTGTGGGAAAGAGGTTTTAAGGGAAGAGTCAAAATTACCAGCAGGGGTGGGAAGGGCCAGGACACAAGTGGGATCTGTGTGTCTGATAGAGGTACAAAGAAAGGTGCAAGATCTGCCTGTGACATTTCATAGAATATCTCATGTTGGACAGGACCCACAAGCATCAATGAGTCCAGCTCCCAGCTCCGCACAGGACCACCCAAAATCAAGCCCTATGTTTGACAGCAGGGTCTAAGGGCTCCTTGAGCTCTGACAGGTCAGGACTGTGTCCACTGCCCTCTGGTGAATAACCTTTCTCTAACCCAGGAGGATACTGTGAGAAAAACAGTATTGAAAGCTTTGCTTGGAAAAGAGCTGGATCACCCATACAGCTTTCCTCCCCTCCCTTTAGCGCATCCCTATCTGCTTTGCCACATCATGGCTAAATATTCAGGCCATTCCCTTTTTGTATCTTCTTCCTGCTTGTACTCTTCCTTTAGGACTTTGTTTTCTAGAGACACTTATACAGAGGTTTGCCACAGTTTCCCCTTCCACAATGCTCAGCTACGACACACTCACCAACTTTACACGACGTTTGTTAGTTTTTAATCTCAAACCACACCCTAAGTTTCCCCTCATAACATGTACCAGTATGGCTTAGGTTGTATCTCACATAAAACAAGGGCTAACCACATGAGCTTTTTAAATGAAAGTATTTAAAGCAAGAAGAGATTCAATCAGTTATATCCTCATGAAAGTTTTTACTATTCTCTCATTTTGTTAAGACTAGAGGCAGTGTCTTCTATGTGAAGATTTAGCAGACTAAAGAAATTTAGTCTGCTAAATCTTCATAATTAGGTTGTCTTGTCATCCCTACATCAGTTTAAGTTGATACAAAACCATAACAGATGCATGGAAATCTAGGGTCTGATTCAGATCTTGAATCAGAAACTTCTACCTTCTTGACTGAGTCATACACTAACATAAAGAACAATGTGCACTTTCTAAATTACCAAAAATAAAAATAAGATTTCTATCCTTTTTTTCCCTCCTAAGCTTTATTCGTAACTCATAATCATAGCCTAATTGCAGTAAACAAGCAAATCCCAAACTCACTGAGACTAAGCACAGAACCAGTAGCAGGAACACTTCAAAAGGATTGGACAGTGATACAGAAATAAAATTCTGAAATGGAATAGATAGTGATGAGTCAGTGCTGTTCTAAGAGCAGATCTGCAATTACAATCTCTGCACTTGGAATGAATGGGGGCAAAAAAATAAAAAAATAAAAATAATATAAGACTGTCAATCAAGTTCTATGGCATCCTCTTTCTTGTATGGTTTAGTTGCGCTTGTTAGCCATATTAGATGATGGAATATACAACACTTGCTCTCACAAGTGCACTTACCAATTCCCTGTGTCTTAAAAGATAGAGTCACTAACAAAAAACATGACCAAGTCTTAAGTGAAGTTTGGTTGCCATAATCTCTATGTTGATAATGATATTGACTTCAATTTTACATTATAATAATATATTATAGAGATTATGCAAAATAGATTCTGTGCATTTGCAAAATCTTCAATTTTCCCAAGTTTCCTGTGCAACATTAAGTTATCTTTAATTGATGCTCTGATTAGTCACTCCATTCTCTCAGACTGTATTTGTGATTCTCTCCTTATTAGTAGAGACTTTTTAAGATATGAGAACAGAATCAACAGGAAACTTTAAGTTAGTCATTCTAAACAGAAAGGCACCTAATTTGAGATAAAATAAGTATTGTTTTCAGAGTTAGCTGAAGTCTGATGTCTAGTGAAATTTTAGCTACGCTAACTCACTCACTAGCTACATATTTAGGAGGAAATTATTTTAAAGGTGGCTGAACAGCCTCTCTGTAGTAACAGACAAAAAAGCTTCAGTCAGTTCTGTTGACAAGTGAGGGCTCTGCCTTTTCTTGTCTCTCTGCTGCTGAGTGTAACCATAGGTAGTAAAACAAGGAGATAAATGCATGACTTGTTGCCTCAGTTCTGTCCTTTCTGTTGCAAGCTGGCATAACTAAATGACTGCACATATTGTCTTTCCAAAGCTGTAGATGGGAAATTTGTAGAAGAGTCCATTACAGATAGCCACTCAGCAGAAAGGAAGTCATATGCTGGCAGGTATCTACATGGTTACCATCTCTACATAGTTTTCAGATTCCAATTTTCTCTTCTATATTGTTTCTACCAATTCATTAGGGGACAAAAAAACAGAACAAAAACCTGGTTTTGACTGTGAAGTGATATCCTGAGCATCAAACTGAATCAATTATCAATACGCTGAAAGTCAGTGAGGACAGGCTTATAGGAATTTGGACTTCTGGTCATAATAAATACCACTGTTGTATTCTGGTTCATGGGTGCTTTATGAAAAAGTTTTATTTGCAGTTATCAAGCATTGTGATCACCATGGCAACTCCCCACTCACTTTTTGTACTATTTTCCTTGTCAATCTGCTAGAGATACAGAGTCTTACGGCACAATCCTGCAAAAAGCTGAGCAATTTTGACATCTTTCTTGCCACGAAAGCAAATGTTCTTAGCACTTCAGTAGAGCAGATCAGCCTTTTATAATGGAAGTCTGCTCGACTTTGTATTCAGATTCTCTGTGAAGTTCAGCTCGGGTAAGATACAAGAAGTAGTCATTTATGCATGTAGGTAATTTTATTGTCTATGTACAGCAGACCCAGATGCCCCAATGAGCATGGCGTTAAGAAATCATTTAGAGATTATAATGAGTTAATTTATTTTCAAAAACAAGATCCCTAAATTCTTTTGCACTTCTCTTTTTCCTGTAGCATGAAGGATTTAATCTTTCCTTCTTTCCATCACAAACATGGGAAGAGCAGGAGAGGAGGTGGAGGAATATTTTGCTCTGATTACATACTACATTCTCATTTGCTGCAATTCACGGGACTCTACACCTGGATTGACCTGTCACAACTTATCTTGTCTGATTTGCTGTTTCTAGTAAGAAAAGTGTAAAGGGAAAGACATAACGAATAAAATGAAATTCTCTGTTCAAACCTGTCCAGTCCATGTATCACTTCTTCCAGTGAGATGAGGACAAAAGGATACCCTGAACTCTCTACATATGCCAGTACTTCTCCACTGTCTGTCTACAGGGCAAGCAAAGAAGTAATTCTCACCCACATGTTCTTGTGCAGTCTCTACATGCACTAAGAGAGGTAGCATGTGCTTTAGTGCAGGTTGTGAAAGCTCATCTGAGAAATCATAGGAAAATATGTGAAACTCAGGCTAGCAAATAGCAGAACATACAGCTAGATTGAAGCCCACAGGCTTCAGAGTAACATGATGAGGATTAGGTGTTACATGAGTGATAACTTTTTCTTATACCTTTCCACATCATACCATTGGGAACAGATGAAAGGAAACACAGTGCCTGGGAGCTCTGCTCATCCAATACCCGTTAGGATAGGATCTCCATTAAGTAAATGTAAATACAACTCAGCTGATGCGTAGTTACATTCTACTCATTTATTTCACCCACAGGCATTGTTGAACTCTCTCCTTGCTCCAAGATGCTTCTAAACCTAAATTAGTTTATAAAATGAGGTAACGTGGGAGCTTATTTTGTTTTAAATAAACTCATCACAAATAGTTCCAAAACACTGAGTAAGTCTCCTACAAAACTTAAGATTTTGACAGATAAATCAACCACCCATCATTGAAAACTGTAAAATCTCATGTTTGGGAATTTAATGGAATGTAATGTTAGAGTCCTCAGTAAGTACAAGAGAAAGATGTAATTTTTTTCAAACCTGAAAAAGGAAATTTTTGGTTTTAACTTAAAACCAAACATTCTGAAAAACATGATCTTAAGTGTTTAACAGAAGTATGGTATATTTGGTCCAAGAACATTTTGTTCGGAAAAGTTATATAATTTAAAGCAGACAATAAAATTCAAAAGTAACTGGAACATTCACTGTGTTGACATCAAATGGTAAATTGCCTCATTATCCTACAGCCAAACAAATTTAAAAGACGATTTGTAGTACTGAGTGAGATTACTGAACTTGGTTTAATGCTATATCTTTACAAATACTGGGTGACACATTCAAACTAAAAAGACTACTTGCCCAGATCTCGCAAACAGGCATCAAAATGCTACTTGCAGCTCAGCAATGCTGTGTATCCAGAGAAAAGATCTGGATATTTGCCAAATGTCTAAACATTTCAAATGGGAAATTTCCACTCTGTGTTACAAGCAGATGAGTAACCTTACCACAAAACCATAACTGAAACATCTGAATACCAGCAACCTGCACCACTCATCATAAATTCTCTCATTGCCACCATCAGCATTTCATAAATTATGAAAACTGACTACCACCATTCTCAGCTTCTGGTAATGGAAATCAAAGAAGAATAAAACAGAACAGTCAGGACTCAAATTTAAGTCTTTCCAGTGATGTAAGCTAACTATATACCGGGCAGGTATATAGATATTAAGGGCATGGCTCTAAGTAAGTGGTTAATCCTTGTTATGAAGTTTCAAGAGAATACTGTCCAATGCAGGTCACTAGTAAACTGAAGAGTGCCTGGCTGAGGGCAGGAGAACATAATATGCTAGGAAGGGTTAAGGAAGGTGGGTTAGTTTGGTCTGAGGAAGAGATTTAATTGCTTTCTTCAACTACTTACTGAGTGAGTATGGAAAAGTCAGCACCAAATGCTTTTTGGAGGTACATAGTGATAGGATAAGAGTCAACAAGGAAGGGAAAATTCTAATTAAATGTAAGGGAAAAAAAACAATGTAGTTAGTGTATTCTGCTCTACCGGCTGTGTAAACTCCACAGGTGGAGATCTGTGAAACCACTGGACAAGGCCCTGAGCAAGCTGATGTCATTTTTATGTAAAGAGCTTTAAGCAGGAATATGGACAAGGTGATCTCCAAAGGTCTCTTTAAGGTAAGATATTCTATGATTATACATGAACAGTTTCAACCAAAGTGAATTTATTGACTGTTTTAGTGTCAAAACTTCTCTGAAGAGATTTTTAAACAATGACCTAAGTGAAACATCTGTTAAAACTTGACTAAATATGAAATACTTAGATACCAATAGTCAGGTAATATATGTGATATTGTCAATATCACATATACACAAAATAAAATCAGTTAAGGGTCTAAGAGTGCCTCCAAGGTAAGATGCACATTCTGTGCTTTGGTTCTTGCAGTACCTGCACTGTATTAAATCAGTTGCTTGGAATTCAATCTCTAAACTTTTTCTAAATGTTTCTGAACATTTTCTAGCTTTTGAAAACTCTATCATGAGGATTGAACTCTTAAAATCATAGAATGGCCTGGGTTGGAAGGGACTTCGAGGATCATGAATCTCCAACCCCCCCCCACATGCAGGGCCACCAACCTCCACATTTAATACCAGACTAGGCTGCCCAGGGCTCTGTCCAACCTGGCCTTGAACACCTCTAGGGATGGAAGTGTTTATCTGACAAAACTCTTAATATATCTGAGAGCAGGCATTAAAATTGAGGACAGGCAAAGACAAAAGAAAAAAAATATGAAAATATTCTACACATTCATAGGAACTGTAGA
Source organism: Bambusicola thoracicus (assembly GCA_002909625.1). Lineage (NCBI taxonomy): Eukaryota > Metazoa > Chordata > Aves > Galliformes > Phasianidae > Bambusicola > Bambusicola thoracicus. Next base: position 6,377 of record PPHD01009147.1, read on the forward strand.
CAGAAATATAAGAGATACTTTTCTGCAAAAGAAAAAGCATCTTTTTGACAATATATTTGTCCTCTTGCTTCTCAGCAACCACAGGAACTGAAAGATGGACAAGGAATTGTTTACAAGGAAGATGAAAGAAAGATAAGTGTCTTTGTGAAGTTTACTGAGGATTCTTCACTGTAGGGAAGGTGGAAAGTGCAGCAGGGAGAAGGGTACACAGGAGTAGTTGGGAGTACTCCAGTGACTTCACTAACAAGTTCCCTGAAGCTCAGAGGAGTTTGAGGTGATATAGTTTGAGATGCCGGAGGCAATATTGCCTGTTTCCAGTATTCTGCCATCAACTCCAAGGGTATTTCATCCTAATAGGTTAGTTTAATGATGAGACTTACAGATTAATATTTCAGGCTTTTTGTTTGTTTTTCTATGCCTACTAGCATCCAGTTTGAAGAACAATGACAGACAGATAATAACATGAGCTGTTGTTTGTGCATTTTTTGGCTGTCTTGCAAACTCATACAGCAGTTGGCTGCGTATTACACTCTTCCACACAGTGACTTTCACCAAAGACAATACGGAGCAGAAGTGCTTATAAAGACTTGAATGTTTTCCCTTATAATAAGTGCAATGCATGCTTCTTTGATGAGGATCAGATAGATATTTGAATTTGCAGGTTGATCTAAGAGGAAAAGTGTATTTTTGGAACAAATGAGCAGTAGTTTGATTATATTTTTTGTATGGTGCCAGCTGGGGCACCAGTTTTCAAGATTTTTTAAAGCACACATCTATTTGTTTAGGGAAGTAGAACAACAAAAATGGTATGCCAAAATCTCAGGATCAGTGTTTCTAGAAAAACATTTCTTTATTCTGTCCCACTCCACCTAACCTAAAAGTAAAAAACTACAATAAGAGTTTCCTGTGAAGATTTTTCTATAAAATACCATTTATTACATTTTCTCATATGAATGTTATTTAAGTGACTAAAATAACGTTGTGGAACAAGATGCTTGAATTTTCTATTGCTTTTGCAAATTGGGCAAATCGTAGTCCCTTTGTCCCCTGTCCCCTGCAGAAAGAATTTTGCAGGCTTCTTACACAACTTCATTATTCAGTGTTAGAAACCCTTGAAACATTCAAATAAGAATTGATACTGAAACTCTAAGAATTATAATAGGAAATATCCAGCCATTTCCTTTCTAGAAATGTAATGATCAGATATTTACTACATTTGCATCATTTTCATATGCTTTACCCATATGAAAACAGAACACCGCCATTACATATGTATATGAATGTACAAAGCCTTTGAAGAATTACTGGATTTGGGCACTGCAGTTCTTGCTACTTAAAACGGGATCAATTTCTTTCTCAGTTTAAACTGAGGAATATTTTAAATTTAAGAGCAGACTATATTAAATGGCAGAACTCCCACCCCCATAATTCAGAGGAATTAAAACAGTTTCAAGCTGAATCAAAACACAATACATTAAATCCAAACACAAGTCTTCTTCCAGCTAATTATATTGCCACAGATGGAGGTATGCAATTTACTGAGCATCTGTGCATTGCAAAATTTTGGACAACGTGGGTGGTGCAACTTTTAAATCATACACATGCTGTGATCGAACCAAAGCAAAAAAGGCTCATTGATGAGACTTATTTTATTAATTCAAACAAAGTATTGGATTTCACAATGCAATTAAATGCATAAAAGCACAGTGGAAAGTCAAGTGCAAACCTGGCTTCACACTGGGAATTAGAGAAACAAATGTGTCCTTTAGGAATAATTCTTCTTCTCATGTGTAAGACAAAGATAGACTATAAAAGAGTCATGTAGATAGAAACAGGATTAGACACAGAACTGGTCGAAGAGCAGAAAACCCTGTTCACACACAGTATGCCTTCATTAAAAAAAATGGATTTTTCTGGGCATCCTTTGTCTCTTTGGTATTTATGGCTTGAAGATTTCCTAATGCTGCAACTTTGCCAGACATCTAGTCAATATTTCTTTCAATTAACTTCTACTGTTTGGACCTCCTCTGACTCTCTGACATCCCAGTAGAACTTGAGTGGCAAAAAAAGAGAAAATCATGATCAACTTTCCTCAGGCATGCTTATTTGGTATATAAATCTGTAACTTCTATTAAGCAACAGAGATATAACTACATATTGCTAAATGAAATACATCTGATATAATGAGCTCAGAGGATGTTTTATGTAACTAGTGTTTTGGGTAATATTTAATGTGAGTGCTTGTCTAGCTCCCCTATAAATTTACTTCAGTCATACGGCACAGGAATCCAGCATAATTTGTGTTTGTGTCACGAAAACTAAACCCAAGAGAAAAACAAAAAGCCAGGAGTCACAATCTCATGATGTCTACACAACCACCAGGAAGCAAATTTGATTATGGATTGAGAGTGGGTATACTCTTACCTTTTCAACCAACTGGCTAGTAAGTGTGCTACAGATTTCCTGCTGCTGTTACGTGCTGTTGTTGGCTTTCTGCCTGATGTAGGAAGACAGATGATACTTGATCTGGCATAAAGTTACAACGCAGGTTTAAATAGTGCCACACTGACATAAAATTCATCAAATTTTCTGAATATGACTGAATCAAGAGTCCAAGCTTACAGGGCATCAGATTTTTAAATCATGTTTCTGCAGTGGTTTTGGTCCAGTACTGAGAGCTTTCCTTCTAACAACAAAACACAGCCAGTGTCCATAAGCGCAGCACTCCCTGTACACAGATTAGACCCTTAGTCTTTAGCAGCTCCCATACAGGATTTTCACAAATACTGTGTCTTCACAAAAAACAACTGAAAGGGGGAAGGGTTACATCATCCATTTGCTTATAACAACAGCAGGAAACTAACAATATATTTATGCACAATAAGTCATGCTGAGCCTGTTTCCCATCTGCTCTCTTGAAAAATGTGCTTCCATGTGCCGTTTCTGCCTGTCTACACTTACGCAGCACACACTGAAAATGTCTGTAAATGGCTGGTGGATCCCTGAGCACGAACCACCAAGTGTTCCTTGATTTTGGTAGAGAGCTGAGTTCTCACTGCCCCTTCTCTTGTGGTTGATTTTTGCTAGGTTTAGCCAGTTCCAGGTTTTTGCCTCTTCCTCTGCCCCATCCCTCACTGCACTCCATGAAAGAGAACTAAGATCTGAAGTACAGGAGCTACAACTCTAAGCAGTGGCCCTTCTCCCTTACACAGACAAATTTAATCCTCCCTTAATAGCAGCCAGAATAGCAGTTTTTCTCTTGGTCCCATTCTTATCTCTAGTCCTTTCCCATCCCACAGCTGGAGCAGCATGGAAGTCCTGTGGTTCCATATCCAAGGGGCAACAGGATTGAATCTTTCCTATCCTTCTGAGAAGTCCTGAGCTGCCTCTAGAGATGGGTGTAAATTAAACGAGGATTAATTTAGTTCTTTAATGAGCTTAGTGAGGAAAAGACAATACTGAGACAAGCATTTGACCCACCATCAAAATCAAATAGTGAATTTCATATAATTGCCCGAATACCTTCTGTCATCAGTTGGCAAACAGTACAGAACTAGACAGCAATCACAAAATCTGTTCATCGAACCATATAAAGTAGGAACAAATTCATAAACACTATTCTGACTGCAAATATTCCATGAAGAGAAAAAAAGCAAGATCCATTT
>PPHD01009147.1:10066-20969 GCA_002909625.1 Bambusicola thoracicus
TTTTTTTTTTTTTTTTTTCAAGCACGTTGTTTGCAAGTAGAACTCTGTGGTAATGCAGCTATAGAAATAGGATACAATACCATCTATTGTATGAAAAAAAATGATCTAGTCCAGTCCAAGGTTATTGTGTTAATCAAACAAAATAAATAATTTAAAGCTTTAATCAAGAATATCAGTCTCAGTGCAAAGCGCGACAAAGGTAGAATCTTCAAATGTTCTGTATATATCTATAGTTACAAGCAGAAAGGATGATAATAGTCTATCTGCCCAGAGCACTGGCTTTTTTAAAGCAAATTTTGCTGTGAATAGTTCCAAATATCCATTTTCATGATGATTCATTTAAAAATACAATATTTATTTTACAGCACCAAATTTTCCCCTTTATTTCTGTCCAGAAATTGAAGTAGAATAAGGGTGTTTCAAATGAAATGGTGACTGCAGCATAGCAATAATTTTTGAAGTTTGTAATGAACTTTCAGATAGTTTTATGTGTTTTATGGAATTGAAAACTAGATTTGCATTTTGGATCATTTAACTAGCTAGCTGTAATGCCTAAATCAAGCACTACCATGGATTTATATGTAAGTGACAAACACTGCAAAAATATTTTTCATGGAATCATAGAACTGTTTGGGTTGAGAGGGACTTTAAATGTCAGCTAATGCAAAAGACCAAATTTTTTAAGACCTTAGTCTTTTGAGAGAAAAAAGTATACTACAATCATAGAATCATAGAATATCTTGGGCTGGAAGGGACACCAAGGATCAAACTCCAAACCCGTTGCCACAGGCAGAGCCACAGACCTCAGATCTGGTACTAGACCAGGCTGCCCAGGGTCCCATTCAACCTAGCCTTGAACAACTCCAGGGACGGTGCAGCCACAACCTCTCTGAGCAGCCTGATCCAGCACCTCACCACTCTCATAGTAAAGAACTTCCTCCCGACATCCAACCTAAATCTTCCCTCCTTGAGCTTTAAACCATTCCCCGACATTTTAAAATCTGTGCCTTATATTGGTGCTTTTATGAATGCTGCATGCCTTTGAAAAAATAAGTCTTAAGACAGTGGCTAATCCACAGACAATTACGTTTTTAAAATCTCACTTTTAGTATTTTAATGTCTTAATTAAATCCAATACCACCACCAATGAAAAGCCTTTGCAAATATTGTGTGACCTACAAGAGAAGAAGCAAATAAATGGCTTGAAATAGCCTCAGTTTTGTCTTAATGTATTTACAGGTGCATAAGGAAATGCAACACCTTGCATTCAGTGTAAGTATCTGTGCAATAAAGAAAGTGATCAGGGCTCCGTGGCCCTATATATCTTTTTTGTGGATATGAATCCACTCAGTGTATTGCATATGCTAATGTGTCTGTTCTCACCACGTCATGGGATGGTCTGCAATTTCATCTTACCCAGCTCGGAACCGTCAAATGGGGCAGAGGCAGGCTGTTGCAGGAGGAAATTTGGAAGATGCTGAAGTGCATGGGTGATAAAGCAGGAGGGCATAGCAGAGGTCAGAGACTTGAAGGGCTAGCAGAGTTGATGCTAGCAGTTGATGTTCTCCTCTTGTCTGAAGAAATGCAAGTCATTTTTTACATTTCTCTGAAACATGGCATCATCATCAGTGGACAAATGCAGACAAGCAACAAAGGCTTGCATTAACCAGTAAATCCTTTCCAAGGAACACTTTAGTCAGCATCTCAAACGTAAATAAAAAGATAAAGCTATTGGGCAAGGAACACTGGTGGAAGCAAGTGATAAATGACAGGATGAGTGGATCTGAGCAGCTCAATCAATTATACTCAAAGCAAAACTAGATGAATCCCAGCCAGATAAATAAATAAATTACTTCTAGTCATGTCTTCTTAAAAATCAAATGAAAAACATTGAGTCCAATAAATTTTAGCAAGAAATCAGATTTTAGCATTAGTTTTCTGAAAAACCAGTTTCTGCTGAAATGTTCTGCACTGGGATGCAATTATTCCACCTCTATTCTGCACTTCTTGGGCCACATGTGGAATACTGTATTCAATTTTCATTTTTCCCTGAGGTCAAAAGATACTTTAAGTAATGGAAGGAATCTGCAGGAGGGTCATGAAGAGGATTAGAGACTAGAGAACCTGATGTTTGAACAAAGGTCATTGCAGAGAATATGGAGGTGATTTCTTCAATGATATGTTGTGTGTCAGAACAAGAGGTGAAGGACACAAGTTGCTTTGGGGGAAATTCCATCTGGGTATAAGAAAAATACTGTCACTTTGAGAACAATTAAATATTGAAAGAGGTCACCCAGAGAAGTGGTGAAAACTCCATTACTGGAAAAATTCAAGATCTGACCTGCCATGTTCTTGCATAATCTAACCCAAACCCTACTTTAGCCAGAGGCTTGAACCAGATGATCTTCACAAGTCTCTTCCAGCATGTGCTGTTCTGCAGTTCTGTCATTAACACCTATATCATGACTGCTAAGCAGAAGAAACATTTCATATGGTAATAAAGGAAAATCAGTCATTAATGACTGAGGGTCTACTTTCCGGAGTCTACATTCCGTATGTTTCGAAAGTAGTCTTACCAAATATTTGATGATATTTCAATGGAAGAGACAGCCTGAATAATTTAAAAGGGATTTTAGAAAAAAAAATTATTAATAAAGTACCACTCATCTATCACCAAAAACCTAACATTTTTCTTTCTCTTAAGAGCCACTGTAATTCATGCTCTCTCTTTCTTTCTGCACAGCACAGTTTAAGATGATTAGAAATTTTATCGCCACTGTCACTGGAAGTAAGAAGAAATTCTCAAGACTCATCTTTGGAGAACACCAAAACAGATACCACTACATTTAAAACAGAGATTTCTGGGGCAGAATGACACAAAAAATAGCACCAGAAGTCATGTGCATTGATGTTAATATGGTGTACTTTTAATTTTGGAGCTATGATTTCAGATGATCTAGTCAAATACCTTGGAGATGTATGAAAAAAAACCCCAACAACTTTAAATTAATTATATTTTTCAAGGGTAAAAGGGAAGAAAAACATGTGATTTATGGAATGAAGTGGCTAACAGTCATATCCCCAGTCCTAATGCATGGATAACGAATAAATTACTCTCCTCTCTAAATGTTAATTTTAATAGAAGGAGAATATCTTCTCAGGATATCAAACCACAATTGTGTCATCAGAATCAGACTACAGAGATTAAATATCATCTTTTTACAGAATGAAAACATTCATTTACAAATGGATCTTTTTTCATTTTCTCTGTAAATCAATGTAAAAAGTAAAGGGTAACCCAGCGTCTTGCTGAATGGGTGTCTGTGGGGAAGGAAAAGTTCTGGTGGGTTTCTTTTGACAAGCCTGAATCAGTGACAGTTTCTGTTCCTGGGCTGGATGCAAGAATTCCTTTTGCAGCCGTCAGCAGTGTTGATGCTGTCAAGTTCTATCAGACAGCAGTATGTGGGAAAATTATAGTGCTCCTCTGGGAGTGCCAGTGATTAAGTGGGTTTCCTCAAGCCCTTCATTTCCTCGAAAGATGTGGTCTAATGAAATACAACTCACAGGGCCCAGATTTTACTTCTACTAATGTTGTTTACAAAGGTTTGGCAGTTCAGAGGACCTTGCAGTTGCTCTCTTGTAAATGCAACTATAGATTTGGTTCACAGATTTGAGAAGATGAACATATTGTGAGTTGTGTCCATTTTCTATGTAACTAATACAGGGACAGGCTGTGCTCATGACTTGATTGCCTTGTACTACTTAGGCAAATATCCCATTAAATTTAAATAATAAACTGAGTAATAGCTCAGAGATCAGGATTTAATTTTAAAATGCTGCAAAGGACTCTTTCAGCCATCATCTGTTAATATGCAATGTGATAGAGTAGTACCAGATAAGTGCCGCCAATTGGAAGGATCTATCTAAATAAAGATTTAGATGTAAAAACTAACACAAATGCCAAACTGACATAGAACTTAGTCTGGCAGCATCACTTTTTCAATTCCCAGAACTGCTCAGCCACAAAAACCTTTACTCAGTGTACACTTCACCCATTTGGCCAACAGTCCCTTGTGGTCAACCATGCCTGTTTAGGAATGACAACAGAACAGGGCCCTGAACAAATAAAATGTTTCTCATGTCCTGTTGATTTCTTGTGTTTTTAGTTGATGAATGCATACCTAATGAGAGCAGAGTGGAAAGGACCATGTCTAGTCTGCATACCCAAAAGCACGTGCCTCTATCTAGATTCCACCTTTGAATAGTACTACATATCCAACTGTCAATATTATCTAAATATTTAATCTCAACTATTTTGTCAAGAGTTTAATATAATTTCAAAGTAATTTGAATAAATCAGTAGTAATAAGCATTACCAAATGAGCCATTGTGAAAAAAAATTTGTTAATTGGTATGTAGAATAAGATAACAGAGAGACCTCTTTTAAAATTACTATTTCTGAGTTGATAATGATGAATAAATTTCTACTTAGACGATCTCCTTTTGTTTAACTCATATATCAAAAGAGTCACTAATGGAACTGGGCTATGTGCTAAAAAATCCTGTATTTGCCAAAAATCCTAAAACTCAGACATCAGCCACACTCAGGACTTCTGAGTTTAAAACTTTTATGTGATCAGCGACTCACAAACAATAACATCAAAGAAGCAGCTTAGTTTAGCATTAAGTAATAAGTCCACAGGAACTGCTGTGCTGAATCAGAGAGGCAGTCCTTCATTAAGTGCTTTACCAGAGCGCGAGACATGCCACAGGGAATGCAGCTGTTGTCTGTCCCACATCTCCTAAGCTCCACAGCATTTGAACTGCTCTTTAGACTTCAGCATTGCATTATTTGATTACATGAAAATGCCATTCCCAATAAAACTGTACTTTTTTAGCCTTCATCCTAATGAACTTCCTGGCTTCTTCATGAAGGGAAGCTGCACTTCTTTCTCTCCATATGCCACGTTACACTGCTGCTACCTGATGATCACGGTACTGCCACTGGAATATAATGTATACTCAGTATACAGATCCCCATCTTCTCTGCAGATATATGTGGGGCTCCTCACCACAGAAATCACCACTTTCTCCTCTGCTTTCACACACCAAGTCCTACAGCTCCCAGTAGTTGCACCCTACACCATAAATTATAATATTATAATTGTTTTTTATTTTTAAAAACAGTATTATGAATATTGGGGTCTTGGTTAATGTTATTACTGCTGCAAATAAGTGAAAAAGGGGCACAAACAGAGCACAAAATGAAATTGAAATGTGTAGTCTACATTTTCTCTCTATAGATTCGCATACAAGATGAACCATTATTGCCCAGAGATGTGATGGACATCCCTTCCCTGAAGACACCCAAGATCAGGTTGGATGGGGCTCTGAGCACCTGATAGAACTGTAGGTGTCCCTGTTCATTGCAGGGAGTTGGACTAGGTGGCCTTTAAGGGTCCCTTGCAGCTCAGACAATTCTATGATTATTGTTAGTCACGGTGTATCTAAATGCAGCACAGCATACACTTTCCAATATAATGGATGATATAGGCAAGTTAAAACTACAACTCATTAACTTGAATTCAGTTCTATATGGATTAATTTGAGTCAACCGACAGTTGTGTCAGATTCCAAAGACAAACTCACAGCAGTGGATCGTTATTTGATTCCGAGACTGTTCTTTGACAAAACCTCACCTTCAGAGGTTTGAGGCAATCACAAAATGAGTCGTTAATTTGTGTTACAATCACTTTGCATTGCCAAAAAGAAGTCTGCTAAAGCCCAATCATCTAAAACTGTCTTTTTTTTTCCCTAGCAGTTCCTCAGATTCTCTCCTGGGAATATAGTTAGCTCTTGAAAAAGTAATGTTCTAGACAGACTACACTCCACTGCGTTTGCTGCAGACCATAGAATCATAGAATTACCAAGGTTGGAAAAGACCTCCAAAATCATCCAGTCCAACCATACACATGATGACTTTGCAGCAATTGAATTCCACTGAATTTAATGGTATTTCTCAAGGTGCAGGAGAAAAAATAGAACCAGAAAACAGCGCAGAGCATTTCATGGGTGCTGAAGCTTTGCTGCTTCCGCCCTTCTGCTGTGGAGAAACAACTGTCACTTGATGACTCTTACATTTCTTTAAGCGAGCTTGTGTTGGATTATGGCTTCAAGCTGCACCAGGGAAGATTCAGGCTGGACGTTAGGAAATACTACTTGAAAGGGTGGTCAGACACTGGAATGGGCTGCCCAGAGCGGTGGTGGAGTCACCAAGCCTGGTGGTGTTCAAAGAGCGTTTGGATGCTGTGTTGAGGGACATGGTTTAGCGAGAACCATTGGTGAAGGGCAAATGGTTGGACTGGATGATCCTGTGGGTCTTTTCCAACCTTAGTGATTCTATGATTCTATGATTCTATGGGCATCAAGAGAAAATCTCCAAAACCAGTACTGCTTCTGAGATAAAATTAATTAACAAAAAAATAAACTGACTGAAGGACTCTTCACACAGCAGTAAGAATTACTATTGGATTCTTGTGAGGACAGCACATTCTGTTGGTCAGCAGAACACTGCTTTCTGCTTTTTTTCCTGCATTTGTAATATTGATCAACACTTTTCTGCTTGCTATAAGAAGAATGAGTAACCAGCAATGTATTTCATTGGAATTCAATGCTTGCAAAAACTGAAAAAGGAGTTGCTATAGTCAGCATGAAGCAGGACAAAACCATTATTACTCATTCTGCTCATTTTCCAAAAACTTTTGGTGCTAAAACATCAAGACACTAATTCACAGAAAGACTTATTGCCTGTTTATCAAAATTCTCTACAAAGGCTCCTTCCTGACTTACCTTTTTCTTTATGTCCTTTCCAACTTGCCTGTTGTTGCATGGGAAGCAGTGCAACAATCTGCAGCCTAACGTTTATTATATACAAAAACCCTTCTGGGTAAGCTTCCTTGAACAAAATCTAACAGAAAACAAACTGTGCAATACCCGATAAGACTCATTTCTGCCTTCACTTGCTATTTCCTCCCTGTGCAAAGGAAGGGAAAACAGAAAAAGAGAGTTCAGATGAAATCCTTCCATGCTTTCCCTTTTTAAAACAACTGCCTTTCACACCAAATAATAGCAGTTCACCTTCTTATCTGTAATTCAAGTTTTCTGGCAGGTGTATTAAAAGTTAATGAAAGAGAGGAAAACTAAAGTTACATTACATTATTTATAACTATAACTATGCTAAAATAAATACTAGTCTCCCTGAATATAGCAATTTATTTTTTTCTTAAATGCTAACATTCTAGTTGTCTGCTTCTCACTCTCCAAGTGTATTTATTGACAAAAAAATTATGAAATAGGTAATCTGATATTAAGTACAATGAAAAGATTTCCTGCTTAATGAAGACTGTCAACAAACAGAAACATTCATCACATAACTTGAAGATCATCTCAATTATTAATAAATTACACAGTAGAAGGGTAACTCCTCCTGTAGTTGCTTCTACTGGGAATAGGGAATGAAGCATGGCTTTTTTTTGGTAAGACTTAAAAGCTGGCCCCTAAACCATTGGGCTGGCATTGCAGTGTTGCACCCTTGGGCTCATCCCTGAACAGGCTCTTGAGGTATTAGTGGGGAACAGCATCGCATAGCAGGAACTCGCTGGGTATGGGTGGGTGAAAAGCTGTATTTCACTTAGAATCATAAAGTTTGGAAAAGACCTCTGAGACCATCTAGTTCAACCATCAAGCCACCACCACCACGTAAACTAACTACGTCTCTCGGTACCACATCTCCATGTTTCTTGAATAACTCGAGGGATGGTGACTCCACCACCTCCCTCAGTAACGAGAGCAGAATCCAGCCTAGCTGCTGTTTCTAACTAGACAAAGTAGGATTGAGCTATGCTTTCTAGTGTGGCTCTTTTCTACAACTTGGCAATGTGTCAGTGAGTAAAAAGGTTTATGAAAGCAGTTTTTGAAGTGAAAAGCGCACTTAAGTTTCTCTGGAAGAGTTAAGGGGCTGCAGACTTCCAAGGGGGTGATAAGTAGATATTTTTATACTTCTGATCATACTAAATAACTGTCTTCCCTCTTTGCAATGCAGCTGATTTTGAATATTAATGAACTATTTAAGCGGTAAACAGCAGGTATATTTGTTGAAACTACTGCATTTAAGTGATAAGAGTCTATTTTAATATTTATGAATTTTAAGCTTCATAGAAATACTGAAATGTGATAAATATCTCTGAAAGTTTTTTCCAGTTGCTGAAACTGATATTAGAATAATGTTTTGGATTGTGGTTTATTCATTAAATTTCAAAAGAAGAGACAACAAAAGTCTTTGCTGCTCTCCTTGCTCAGGCCTTACAGTGGTAATGAATGATTTATGAGAAACTTTCTCAAGTTAAGAACCACCAAACTTATTTTCTACAACATTCACTTAGTTTTGCTTTTCATGGGAGTATTTCCAATGGGTGTATAGCCAGGGCAGGATTAATAGGGTGATTAAATGCTGGAGGCAGCAGATTGTGATGTACCCATAATCCAAGTTTTCACAATAGTTACTGCCTTTAATTAAATAATCAAATAAAATGTGTATGTCATTGCATAGGAAGTTTAAATTATTTTGATGAGATCCACTGAAAATGATCATAGCTTTCACTATGATATAACCTGGGAAGGCTCCAGTAGAAGATCCAGCTGTCTTCCAGCCCCTCCAACAAGGATTATTACATGAACTAGTTAAAACAAGAAAAAAAAAATGTAATCCCATTATAATTGCATTCTCATTTCCCCTTTTTTAGAAATGGCTCATAAGCAACAGTGTGCAAATATATCACTCCACACAGGGCTCGTGGGTGTCCCACCTCTCACAGCAGCAGAGTACTAATGCTTCCAGATAGCTGGTGTTATACAGTTATGGGAAAGACAGATAATAGGATGAATCAGTTTATCCAACTGCACTGTCTTCAATACAGCCAGATTAAGCCTGGATTTTGCAGTGCAGTACTTCTCATCTGGGCAATCTGACGGGTGCCACGAGAGAGCCAGAAACTGAGCCCAGGTGCCCTCTGTAAGTGATTAAAACGCCCAATGGGGTTGGCCGTAACCTGTCTGTAGGTGGCCTGAAGGCTCCCAGAATTTCTATGGTGGGAAACAGTAAATCTCCTTACAATTAGAATTTAGCAGAGTAGAAACTCCAGCTGGCTCATCTTAACCAATGGAAATTTGGGCTCCATAATGTGCAATGAAATACGATACTTACAGTGATGGAAATATTTGTTGAACAAATAAAGCTGATTTTTTCACTGCTTAAGGAGACACACTTAGGTGACTCGAAATAAGGACTGCAATTAATCACAGAGTCACCAAGGTTGGAAAAGACCTCTAAGATCATTGAGTCCTATCACCAGCATTTCTCACACAACCATGTCCATAATGTCTGATGCAGCCACTCAGTGAAGTAAATAATATGACCCCCAGCTTGCCTCCAAAGACTTTTTTCAACTTTTTTTTTTCCTGATTTTTCAAAGTACACCTTTAAAAATGACATTTTTCAAAGGTTCATGAAGACTTGCTGTGATATAGTTTATCGATTTTTAGACTAAAACTAAACCCGAGCCAAAGGAATATCAGGGTGAAAATACATACCTATCATATGAGGTTTTCTCCAATATTTAAGTTAGAGATCAGTTTCCTAAATAGATTTGCATATGGTATGGATGAAATAGTTTTAAATCCAAGAAGTAAAACTCAGCATTTCCTCACAAATGCTAGTGCTACTTAGTGTTTCTAGAGCACTTTCACTGCTGGAAGAACTGTGGGTTTCTTATATCAATAACTGTTTAAACAGAAAGAACTTGCTGTTAATACTTTCATATTTTATTTCAGACAGCTTATTATATAGTTGTTGCCTGAAACTTCTGACGTCTGAGCACCCATTACACAGGCCCAGTGCAGCCTGCTAAGTAGAGCTGGAAATTTTTGATAGCAAAATTAATAAAAATGAATGAATAAATGTGATTAGCTTCGTTCTTGGTTTGGTCCTGATTACAGCGTTAAATAAAGATGTCAGTTTGAAAGCACCTAATAGTACAACTTGAATATTTTCCCTTCAAATACTCTATTATATTGAACACTAACTCACAAGGAAAAGAAAAAGAAGCAATAGTGAAGAAACACAGCAAAAAGCTTTTCAAGATGAAAAACCAGTATTTATCCAATGAATAACCTTTACTTAGGAAAGAGAAGCTCAGTATGACTGAGGAAGGGAGGAGGAAAAGGGAAATGCTTAAATGATTTAGATCACAATAATCTATAATCTGATTTCCATTCAGTTCCACTTGCACCGGCTACAATATTTCTAACTGCCATAGCTCAAGGAAGGCCATTATTCTTTGAAAAAATAAATGTCATTATGCTTATATTTTTTACGTCTTATTGCAGAAGTATACTGGGTTACTCTTTGCTGGCACATTTTCACAGCTGTGATAAGGTACAGTAAGACTGCCAGCTAAAGCTTATTAATTGCTAGGTTTAGTACAATCAATTTTTTTTTTTTTTAATATTATGGCATGCATAAATGTTTATATGTTACTGCTACATCTAAAAATGATAACTAGAACTTCAGTCGGTGCATTTTACAGTACTGAACAGCTGTCCAGTTATGTTGAATTTCCAAGAAATCATACTGTTAAGAACAGTCAATATAGTGCTATGACAGCTCTAAAAAAGCAGAGAAAATTAGAGAAATTGAGTATCATACTATTTTCTTTTTTTTTCACACAAGCAAAGATTATTCCCCCAAAATGCCAGAAAATGTTGAAGGAATCTCCCAGCCTTCCACATGCTTTTCCACTCTCTCCTCTCCTGTTTTCCAGCCACACGGTTACTGTTCTGAAGAAAG
>PPHD01009148.1:0-20968 GCA_002909625.1 Bambusicola thoracicus
GTAGAAAAGTTAATTTATGTTTTCTTATGCATATTGAACAAGACATACACAGAAGGCTTGCATGTGAAATAGCAGTGGATTCTCACTGAGTAATTAGCTGGCTTTCTGCATGTAGCCTCCAAAAGTATGGATGCCCTGTATGCATGGCCTGTGAATGCACTGGCTGATAATAAGCTAATTAAGCATACACAGAGTTGATGATAAGCTGCTGAGTGGGATGCATCTGTTTATTTAGCATACAGGATTCTGAATGACACAGATTCGGCTCTTTGAAGCAAAAGCTGGAAGGAGACTTAAGCTGAAGTGTGGGGGTCATATTTCCCACAAAGATCTAGTCACAGGATGCCATTTTCTTTCAACCTTTATGACATTACACGTAGAAATATTTACAAAAGGAAAGTGAGGCAATGCCTCAGAACGCCTTTCCTCAAATATTCTTGTAGAGCCTGAAAAAAAAAAAAATCACTCTTCCAGAAAATTGTTTTTAAGAGGAAGAAAAGATATGGTAGCTGGCAGGTGCACATAAAAATCTATTTAAAAGGATGGTGTTTATTCATGACACTTTCATTCCCTCTCATACACATACAGACTCGATGAATCTTGCCTTACAAAAAAAGAAGTCTGACTTCATATATGCAGTTTACTATTTTTTCATTGTTCAAAAGGATTAAAAATACTGCATTTTTCTTTGGTATAAGACTTTTTTCTATATTCTCTAAGTGAAAAAGTTTTGCTGCATGTCCTGTTCAAGAACCTTTTTACTGCACTTCTTACCTGTATGTTAGTCATTGCTTTCAAGAGAGAGCAACCAAGTCCAGAGATGGTGCACCTGGCCCTATAGTAGGTCACATGGGAATTTATTTCAAGTGATCATTAGTATACAGAAGTTCTATGTCTTATTGTAATGTTTGAAGAACTTAACTTACTTCCAATTTGCTATAATTGTAAAACCAAATCTTAAAATTGTATTCTCTGTGTTTTCTTTCAAACAAAAAAAAAATCAGCCCAAACTTTTGCTGAATTATTTGAAAGCAAGCCGTATGCTGTAGATAAATGATCAGAGAAACACCAGAGGATGGAGTTGTGCAGAAGACATAGATTCTACCCTTGCATTTCCCACTCCTGCAATTTCCAGGGAACTAAAAGCATGTAACAAACAAAAATACGTAAAGCCATTTTAGGTCTTTATTTCCACATGGAAGATATCTTTATCGTTCATGCTACAACTTTCCTACTGTAGACTGATAACATGCTACCCTGTTGTGCAGAGTGCAGCATTTTCTCTGATATCCACTATTCCTGTAATTCCCAGAGCCACCTCCTACCAGATCAACACTTATTCTTAAGGACCTGCTCATCCCAATATGTACTGACCAGATCTAGGCTGGACCTGTCTTAAGAAACACACAAAAAAATCCTCTTTGTTTTTAAGACATAAATTACCTCTAACCATAACATGAACTGCAGTGTTTTGGCTCCTGCCTCTTGGGGAAGTTGGGTCTTCTGCCTATTCACAAGATCAAAGCATCATGTTTGCATCAGACCTGCACTTAGTGGGAAACTGTCATGGCCCAAAGGAAGGCGGCAAATCTGCACAGGCCTTCTCTTGCTGCAGGACAGAAGGGCTGCAGCTCACCAGGCCATTTCTCCCTACCCAAACAAGGACACTGACCCTTCATCCAGCCATGGGAAAAACCTGAGTCTCCCTGGTAAAGCAGAGCTAATGTTTAATGGGCAGAAGGAGAAGAAACCAGGAAAAGCTGAGAAGATTTGGCACCCTGTGACAGCAAAACACAGTGAGCATTCCTGCTGCAAGTCCTGTACTTAGACCTAAAAGGATTAACGCAGCTTAATCTGGTGTAGAAAGAACAAACAGCGCAGGTCAGCCCAGGGCCCAGCTGTTAGTGCTCTTACAGAACTGCAAATTGTAGAGGTTGAAAGGGGCCTGTGGAGATCATGTAATTCCAAACCCCTACTACAGCACGCTTCCTACAGCAAGGTATACAGGAAAGTATCCATACAGGTTTTGAGTATCTCCAGAGAAGGAGACTCCACAGCCTCTCTAGGCAGCCTGTTCCAGTGCTCTGTCACCCTCAAACGGAAGTTTTCCCACACGTTCAGGTGGAACTTCCTATGTTCCAGTTTGTTCGCACTGTCCCTAGTTCTGTCACTGGGCACTGCTGAAAGGCGCCCTGTCCCATCCACTTCACTCCTGCCTTTAGATATTTCTAAGCACCGGCGACACCCCCCATCAGTCTTCACCAAGCTGAATGGTGCCAGGTCTCTCAGTTCCATGCCCCGCGGTTCTCAGTGGACGCCTAAGGGCAGAAAGGAGGCCGGCTCAACCAGCCGGCTGGCAGCAGGCCCAGCCGCGTAACACGCGGATCGCACAACGCCGGACGAGCCACGACACCCTCACCCGCGCCGCCGCCTTCACGAGCGCGGCGCCCTATGTCCTCGCCGATCTCAACGTTGCTCCTCCAGTGCGACAGGGGGCGCCAGCGCTCCTCTGCTCTCCGAGGAAAGCTCGACCCCGCAGGAGGAGAGCCATTGGGACACCTTGCTGCCGGCCCCGCCTCTTCCCTGATCACATGGCCCTCGCTCGGCTTCAGTGGGGTGGGGTTGGTTGGTAGCGGTCGGAAGTGGCGGTTAGGAGCGGGTCAAGCTGCTGCTGTTGACGGCCCGCCATGCACCCGCGGCGCCCTGAGGGCTTCGACGGCCTGGGCTACCGCGGGGGCGGCCGGGAGGAGCCGTGCCCCGGTGTCAGGCCCTTCGGCGGCGCCGCGGAGATGGGCCACTGGGTGACCACCCCGCCCGACATCCCCGGCAGTCGCAACCTGCACTGGGGAGAGAAGACTCCGCCGTACGGGGCCGGGACGCCGCTTGGGGCCGCCGGTCTCAACGAGGAGCCCAGCCTCGGGGCGGGCGGGCCCGGCGCCGGTAAGGGAGGGTCCAGCTCAGCGGTGCGGCCCGCTCCCCGCTCTCGCGGCCCTGGCCGCCTCTCCTTGGCGGGCAAGGGCGGGCAGGCGGCGGGCCTGGGCGCCGCGCGGGTGCGCTGCGCTGACCTCCGGCTGCCCGCGATGGGCCCAGGGCTGCCCGCACGGCGCGGGGAGGAGAGCCTGCCGCACCCATGCCCGCGGCACGGCCGCTCCGTGCATGTAGAACTGAGAGTGCCCGAGCGCAGCCTGCGACTCCTGGCCGAGCGGCGCGTGGTCCGCTCCCCTGTGCCCGTGTAAATGATACTCTGCAGACGTGCTCCGCCTTCCGTAAGGGTAGGAGGTGGCTGTGGGTCGGAGGGGGTGTTTTGTTGCTCAGTGTCGATGTTGCAGACTGTCTTCCGGCCGCTTTATTGCTTTGCTGAAATGTACAAGGGTTGTTGTACCAACTGTGGGAGGAATAACGGCTGTCATGCATGGTGATGAAGGAGCAGTAGAGCTGACGGCTGGTTCGAGGCTTTTCCATCTACTGGTGTGAGACAGTAGAGACCCGTAGAAGCACAGTATCGTTTTATGACAAGTTGAGGTGAACTGAAAGAAACTTTCTAAATCTACACTACTGAGCATAGGGTGCTTTAATTAATAGATGATCTGGAGCAGTTTATATGCACGTAAGCATCAAAGTTCTGTGAACAGCTGGTTTAGTTAAAACTTAGTTTGTTAATGGGTGGATCTTTTTTTCAACCTGCAGTGCTCTGGATGTTTAGAGTTGTCTGTGTACAACCCCGTCGAGGAAAGTGCTGTGTAACACACTGCTTCTTCATAGATATTCTGAATGTACCTTCTCCTGTCCTATCTGTTCCCGGTCATTATGTTGATTCTACATGTTAAAGAACAGATAAAGAGTTGCTGTATCATTGAGTCCAGCCTCTGTGAGCGGAGAGTGGCTTACTGTTCCTCATAGGAGAGTTGCTGTGTCTCTGTGGAGCTCCTCTGGGACTATCTGTGGTTACAGTCTGCATTCACCCAGTAGTTTGAACATTAATTTTCAGTTGCGTTTGTAGTTCTTCTTAAAGCTCTTCTTAAAACTGGTAGTTCCAAAGTGTATATATATGGTAACAAGCAACAGGTAGTTGAACCCACTGCTCTAGTTGCGGATTTAGTGGTTTTTAGTAACTAGTCTTTTAGCAAAAGAGTGGAGTTAGAAAACTGATTTGAAAACCCTTGATGTTGTCTTATTATCTTTTCCAAAGTTTATTTTTTTACTGTGCTTGGTTTTCAAGTTAATTCTGCCATAAAGAGTTAAATTTATACTCCAGGATTGTTGTGAACTTGTGGCTGTTTGTTGCTTTTCTTTTTTTTTCCTCCCCTAATGGTCTGTTTGGCATTTATCCCCTCTGTGCTATATAATCTATTTTTATTTCTTTCAGAGCAGCTGAACAGGTTTGCAGGATTTGGAATTGGCCTTGCAAGGTAAGAATTCTGTATTGCTTTCAATCAGTTACAATATAGTAATGCTGCATTTGTTTTATGATCCTCACGTACATTATCTGTGTTATTTTTATGCCTATAGACTTACATAGTTGAAGTGCTTGTACAAACCTGCTATTTAAAATCCATTTAGGTTTCTGTTACTTTGTTTTTCTCATAATTACTCCAGGAGCAGTGAATTTGAAACTTCTTCATAGCAATCTGAGAAAAGCACAGAAGTTTATTTTCTTCTTTCTATTAATGTACTTCAGTAATGTGTTTCCTAGGAATATGCAAGTATCTTTACTGTCATTGTATTTGAATCAGTAATGTTAACCTGACTAGTTGGTCTAATTTTATGATTTCGGTAATACTAACTACTGATAATATTTGTGCAAGTAGTGGATTTAAAGTGTTTAATACTGTTTTCAGAACCTAAAATTGTCTGGTGTAGGTATTGTGATAAAACTGGATTTATTTTTTTTAGAATTCCTGCTCAGTCACACTCAGCTGATGAGACTTTTCGTGGTCACTGTACTGATGGATCTTGTGAAAGGGTGGGAGGTGGCTATCTTGTCTCAAAAAAGTATTGAATAAAAAAAAGTTTTATTCCTTGTTGAATGTGAGATTTGCTTTACCTGCATGTGAAACTTCTAAAAGTGCTTCTCTCTTCAGAAAATCAGAGTACACATTTCAGTTTCCCAGCTAGCTCAGCATAGATAAATGCATCTTAAGTTTTTTGGGCAGCCGAGGTTCTTTTGGCATACTTCTGCTAGAAGAGAAAGATCTTCCAGCCTGATCTGCTTCTTCCCCTATTATTGTCACCCTTGATTCCTGTTAGAACTTCTTTTAATTGAATTGAGGCAGTTAAAGTGAAAACAAATCAGGGAAAGAGCTGGATGACTTTTTGCTGTTTTGGTGAGGCAGGTTGATTTACCTGGGAGCTGACTCTGCAGGAGCCAGTTAGTCACCTAGAAGTAGTGCCAGCAGTGGACCAGAGAGGGGAGGGATAAAGAAGAGGAAATAGGAGTGACCATTTCTGGCAAGTAATGAGTTGCTTAAATTAGGTCATCTCATCTCATGAAATTACCTGTCTCCCTTCTTCCACTGCTTCCCTTGCAGTGATTCAGCTTGCTCATTGCTCAGCCTTATTATTAATGTTGAGGTGGGAGGGAACTGCCAAACATGTTAAGAGCTGTTTAATTTTTTTTAACCTGATGAAACTAATGAACTCAGGTGAGAGCAGCAAAGTGTGCAGCCATACAGCAGGATCTTGTTCATTTCCTTCAGCAGCACAGAGGTGTTAGCATGCCTCAGTAGTCCTTTGGAACCATATATTTCAAGTTAGTCAAACATAACGTTTTTTACATCTTGAGTACCAGGCTTCTAGGACTGTAAGGTAGGCTTGTGGTTTTGAGAAAGAGCTGATGAATGTTGTACCATTGCTGAGACCAGCTCTCCCAGCTTCTGCATTTGCACTACATCAGGTGCTTGTCAGATACTCTGTGATGTGATTCACATCAGAAATCCTGTAAAAAGCTTAGTTTCTGTCGAGGTAGCTTAGTTGGCTATGAGAAAGGCTGAATAGATAGCAATTGAAGCATGAGGAAAGCTTTGCCTTACCAGTAGAAGCAATACACGAATTAGCTCAATACCATATGAAACTTCAGGTTTTGTGTGTGTGTGTGTGTGTGTATATACACACACACACACATGTGTTTGTTGTTGTTTTTGCCAATTAATACTTGCTTATCCAGAGTAATATCCCTCCTGTTAAAAATAACTCCAAATGGCCAAGTAAGTTGGTGATCACAGATGTTACTGGAATGCTTAGGCAGAGCCTGGAGGTCTTGATTTTCTAATCTTTATACCAGATTTGAACCATGTGCAGATAACTACTTGGATACTTTCAGATGACAAGTTTTTTTATGTGGCTGTGACCAGAAATTTTATTTTAGAATTGAGAGACTTTTCTTACAGTTGTTTGAGTACTGTTTCTCAGGTGAAGAAGGGAAATGTTATTTTGGAGGGGTATGCTTTTCTGATGAAGAAATGTGTGAAATTCAAAAGTAGCTGTTGATGACAGCCCTCTACCCTTTCTAAATAAGGTCATGATTAATCCCGTGGTATGCAGAATTAATATAAAATTGGGAAGTAACCTCTCCAATATGCTGCCCCTGACTTGTTTTGTTTCCTCCTCTTAGGCAGAGGGAGGGTTTGAGAATTTTGGTGCATTGCTTTGCCTTTAAAAAGACATACGTATATACAAGGGATGCTCCAAAAGTAATGCCTCCTATTTTGTTATCTTGGCTTGGAACACCAGAGGCTCATGTTGGTGGTATGGCAGGAGAAGGTGAACTTTTCTACCAGTATTCCATTATGTTTTGTCCCTGTATGACAGATAGCAGCAGAGATCAGAGAAGGTGGTGACTGACACAGTAACGCACCTGTGCTTTGTACACGCTTTTGAATTCTGCCACATGGAAAAAATTGTACTCATTGACATTCATGGTCACTTCCTGAATGTTTTTGGAGTCCAGACAGTAGATATGAGTACAGTGAGTGGTATATTTCAGCAGGGGTAGCAACTATGTGAAAGACAAGGCATGTTCTAGACTACCATATACAGCTTTCGCACTGTGAAATGAAGAGCATATCAATTAGCTCATCTGCTAATGATGGTGACTGTACTGAAAAATAGCATTTTGTAGCTGGGAATTTGCTCTGTCAAACATTGTTACTGTGCTTTTTGCATCCGTTGTAGTTTTCATGGAAATAAATAGGAGGTATTACTTTTGGAGCAACCTAAGCACATATGTGGGCTTTTTCATTGTGAATGTATGTGCTGGGTGTTTTTATACTTGTTTGTTTGTAGTATTGGCATGCTACAAGGTAGCCCTTCAGAATGTCTTACTCATTTGCAAGGTAATGCATATTTCTTTCGAGTAGTGATCAAATGCTGTTAGGGAATAATAACAAGCCTTTTCTCATAAATTTACAGCTGCTTCCAGTCCTTTAAATACACTTCTCTTTTTTTAAAGCCTATTTACAGAAAATGTATTGGCCCATCCTTGCATTGTTCTGCGTCGTCAGTGTCAGGTATATCTTTTCTATTATCTCTTCAGTCAGATCTTTTCAATGCTGTGATTTTGTCATATTCTGTAGTGTATAAGAATACTTTACAATTCTTAAGTAGATACTGCAGTATACATCGTTATATTTTTATTTGTAGTGTGCATTTTTTCTGTTCTAAAATTTAACTAGAGCATTCTTTTTTGTTTGGCTAATGGAAAATAAGTTACAGCAATTGAGATCCTCAGCATCTCTGAAACAACTTTCAAACCCAGGTTACTAACAGAATGTTTTGTTTCAAGTATTTTCTTTTCTGTGCTTCTTTGTTGTTTACGTTTGCACCGTACATACAATTAAAAGTTTTGCTTGTTTCTCTGAATTCCATTGATAATATATTCATATACCGGTCACTTTAGCTGACCTTCACAGAGATTATACCTATTTTGAAAGTGCTTTTTTGTTCAGACTTGTAATTTGTATGTGTTTATAAAACTGCAGTCGTTTATATTTTTAACAGGTTAATTATCATGCTCGGAATTATCATCTCACTCCATTTACTATCGTCAATATTATGTACAGCATCAATAAGACACAGGTCAGTATTTGGGGTCAGGCTGCATTGGAGCAATGAATGTTACTATAATGCATTTGTGTACAGGCATCTTCATTTCTTTTTGCAGCTGATGGTAAAACATACGGTCATTGTAAGGAGAGGGGGTTATGGTCCCAGAAATGTTTCAAAAAAAATAGTGATCAATTTTTCTGATGAGATGTATTATTTAGTGGGGAAGGCTTGTGTATTTTAGAAAATTACAGGCCCTGAAAACTTTTTTTTTCCAATTAGGATACTAAAAAATAATGAAGAATTATTTGGATAAAGGGATTGACTGTTAAGTAACTATGTCTGAAGACAGTATTATATGAATTTCCAGTTCTGCGTAGTCTTGTGGGAGGAGGAGGAGGAGAATGGAAATCTTCATACTCAAATCAGAGAGCAGTAAAAATCAGCGTATCTAAACATCCTGAGTGTATTTAGTCCAGTGAAAATGGCATTGCATTTATGACAGAGGCCTCTAAGCTTGTTTCATGCAAGTTTGTTTTGAGTTGAAAATTAGTTGTCCCCTGGTTTGATGGTCTTTAAGTTTAATGGTAGAATTGTGACCCTGTGCAGCTTGGATTTGCTTAGATTTTATGCAAATGAGTAACATATTTTATGTTGCTTCAATATAATTGCATATTTCAAAACACAGGGTCCAAGAGCTCTTTGGAAGGGAATGGGAAGCACTTTCATTGTTCAGGGGATAACCCTGGGAACAGAAGGCATCGTCAGTGAATTCACACCTTTACCAAGGTATTGCGTGGATTTTTATTGCTTCTGACAAAATGTTGACTTCTGAGTGTTAGAAATTTAACTAAATTTAATTTAAATTTCTGAGAAATTTGAGTCAGACGTTGAGTAGACAGCTTCAGCACAGTGAGGTTGTCTTGGCGAAGATCACTGTGTAGTTAAATAATAATTTAATTTCTGAAAGCCATGTATGTATATGTATCTATAAAAATAACACTGCAAATTGGTTTGGAGTCACCAACCGTGGAGGTATTCAAGAAACATTTAGAGGTTGTATTGAGGGCCATGGTTTACTGAGAACCATTGGTGATAAGTGGACAGTTGGACTGGATGATCTTGTAGGACTTTTCCAACATTGGTGATTCTAAGATTATATAATCAAAAGTTAGTAAAAAATACTGAATAGTCACAGAGCACACACTGAAACCGGTGAAGTGATAAAGACCTTTCTTGGATAATGTGTCAAGGGGAAACATGTTTTGTGTTAAATGCTGTTTAAGTCTGAATTGACCAAAGGGCTTAAGAATTGTCATAGCATTGAGAAAGCTGAGTATTCCCATTTTTAATGTATGCACAGAAACCTAGTACTTAACATAGTTTTAAATTTAAGAGATGTGGGCAGGCTGAATCAAAGTACTGTTATATGACATGTGCATGTATACTAATATAAGTCAGTCTTTGCAGGTTCTAGCAATTATCAAAGCATTAGTAAACAGATTGCATGAGTTCATACTTAAGCTTTTTGCTCAGCTTTCTCATTACTGAAATTCTCAGGCATATACACATTACTTCTTAATGCTACTTCCAGGCTTGTGCCACCACAGAATGTAAACAGTCAACTGACTTGGAGAAGAGGTCTGACAGAAATTATTGTCTTTTATATGTGTTACCCCGTGCAGTTTTCTACTGGACACTTCAGTGGTAGTGTGCCTCACTGAGCCATTGCAGGAGGTCGAGGTTGTTACTTTTAGCAACAGTGCCACCATAAATTGATTTAAATCTTTAGAGAACAAAGGATGCAGTGAAACGTCTTCAATTCTGTATTTCAGCATTCCTCCATTATAGGAAAGGGGCTTGGAAATGCATGTTAACATTTATGTGGCAAGTTGAATGTTGTTCTGTACTAGACAAACTCATTCTGTATTTCACAGAATCATTGAAGTTGGAAAAGACCTCTGAGGTCATCAGGTCCAACTGGATGAGAACTGAAGCTGAACATTAGAGCTTAGTTTTTAAAATTCAAGTATTTCTGACATTTCAGATAGAAATGTCTTTACATTGTAGGTATTTAGCAAATTATGGCTGTTGAATGTCATATTGAGCTAGTGTAAGGTTTTAGTCAAGTGGGCTGTAGTTAACTTACTAGTCACATCTTGAAATTTGTAACTAGAAAATTCTAACTTAAAGGTGACTTTAAAAAAAGTCCCTTAATATACAGTGCGTGAATTTTATTTTAATGAGGCGTGTTAGAGACCAGTCTTGTCTGACTCTATCAGAATATCCTGTAGGTTTTTTGGAAAGAAACAGATGAACAAAAATAACTTCAAGAAATAGAAAGAATGTAACTAATTCAAAATACGATAAAGAATGTATTTTGGTAAAGCAAGGCTGAGATGCTGAAATTTCCACTACTTCCTGAAAATGGCTTTCAGTGACTTATTAATAATTAAAAGTTTTTCTAAGCTAACTAGCAGGCCTGAATAACTTTTAAAAAGTTAACTGCAATGTATTAATGACACATGAGACTGAAGGATTTCCTATAGTGGAAAGATGAATCTCTAGGCTAACAGTAGAATGCCAGTATGAAAACGGGAAGTTGATACTCATGAAATAAATGCTAGAGAGTAACTGTTCTTATATATGGTACAGTAAATCCTGCTTTACTTTTTAGAGAGCTTTCACATAAATGGAACCTCAAACAGATTGGTGGACACCTTCTACTCAAAGGGTAAATATGGCATTTATTATTATTAATTATTTAGGCATCAATAATAAAGCTAGTAAATACATAGCAGTACAATCTGCAAGTGCCGTTACTTGACAGGATGCTTATGCTAATTATCAAATTGTGATTTATTTTTTTTAACAATGCTGATTGCCTGCGTCAGTTCCAGAAATTTTCTTTCTGGATCCCTGTGTTTTTATGGAGACAGAATAATTTAAAAGATTGGTTTCTTCTTTCATTAGATTTTAATATCTGATACTTGAATTGATCTATCATGTGAGAGTAGAATTTCACAGAACTTCCAAATATCTTCAGTTGTTAATGTGTTTTTTCAATATTTGAGTTACTGTTTTGCCTTATGCCTAACTTGGTAGATAACTGTTATGTGCATATATGACTAAAATTGTAATATTATAATGACTATAATTGTCGTTTTGTTAATTTGTACAGGTTAACACATGTGATAGCAATGCCTTTTTATTCTGCAAGCCTGATTGAAACTGTACAGGTAATTTACATATATATCATTTTGAAAGGTGCTTTATTTACTTCATAAATCAGATCACTTAGAGAGGTGAATCTTCGGATTTGCATTCAGATTTGTTGCAGTAGTTGTATTGGTTTTACTTGAGGCTGTATGTTTTATTAACTCAGGTAAAAAGTATTTATTATGATGGTTATTTTGGTTGTGCTGTCTTAAGTGGAAATCTAGTACGATAAAGCACGCTTAGACACAGTGTTCCAACAGTCTGTATTATGGAAGAGCAAATCACATTTATGCATTCTAGAAGACATTCTAAACAAGTCTTTTTCTTTATAAAGGTTTTAAAAGGCCTGCTAGGCAGGTTACTGGTATGACCCCTGACCCCTTCCCTATAATGATTACAAAGCTTTTCAAGTAATTCAACTTTGGTCAAAATACCAAGGAGTGCTTTTCCTTTTAAATTTTTATCTAGGTCTTCTTTAGTCATCAAAACAAATTTCAGGAAAGTTTGAATATGTCACTTAGGATACTTGTTCTGTAACAGTGCAGAGTAAGCCACAGCACTTATATTTCAGTGAGTGGTTGCATTCAGTGAGTTGTTCCATTCCAAAGATTTGCATGTCTTTTTGCTGCTGATGGCACTCTTAACTGTAAAGTGAGCTCTCGTGAAAGTGATGCAGGTTAGTCATTCATGTCATTCAATCAAAGTAATCATTTTCATTCAGGCAAGTTCGTAAGTACTATTAAGATAGGTCTAGACCCAACTTTTTAAACCTATAGTTCAGCTGTTGCTAGATGTCAGTGAAATAGGATGTTTTCTTTAGAGAAGAGGGAAAAAAAAGTTGATTTTTTTTTTTTTTAATCTTCTTAGTTTAAGAATGTATTTACATACTGAAAGACCACTCCTGAGTCTCCCTGAAGCCTTCTCCAGGCTGAACAGCTTCAGCTCTCTCAGCTTGTCCTTGTAGGGAGGTGTTCCATCCCTTGGATCACTTTTGTGGCCCTTCTCTGGACACACTTTAACAGGTCCACATCTCTCCTGTACTGAGGGCTCCACATTTGGGTGCACTACTCCAGGTGAGGTCTCGCCAGTGCAAACTAAATTGGAAGGATCCACGTCCTTTGACCTCCTGGCCACGTTCTCTTTCCTTGCAGCCCAGGATACAACTGGCTTTTTGCATTGCAAGGACACTTAGCTGGGTTATGTCCAGCTTGCCAGAAACAAGTACCCCAAAGTCTCTTTTGGCAGGGCTGTACTCACTCCTTTCAGTGAGGATTGTTGTGAGCCAGGAATGAGGTCTGAGTAGGAGTGTCATGCAGGTACTTGATAGATAGAGAGATTTTCTTACTAGGAAGCATTGCTCTGAACTTGTGGAGGTGGAATGAGGAAAGCCAAGGTACAGATGGAACTGGACTTGGCAGTGGATATGAAAAACAAGAAAGGGGTTCTGTGAGTCATAAGAAAAAGAGGACATTGTACCTTCTCTGATAAATGAGAAAGGAGCACTAGCAGCAGCTGACATGGAGAAGACGGAGATACTCCACAAGTTCTTTGCATCTGTCTCTGCAGATAATCAGGCTTCCCGTGCCTCTCACATCCTTGAATGTGTAGGCAGGGTTTGGGAGAGCAAAATTCCTCTCACTTAAACAGAACTGTAGAGTCATAGAATTGCTCAGGTTGGAAAAGACCTTAAAGATCATCAAGTTCAACCACAGTCTAACCGTACTACCCTAACTCTAACAACCCTCTGCTAAATCATGTCCCTGAGCACCACATCCACACATTTTTTTTAGATGCATTCGGGGTTGGTGTCTCAAGCACCTTCCTGGGGAGAAGAGAAAGCAAAAGATGATCTGATGAGACTGAATATGTACATATCTATGGGGCCCAACAGCATGCATCGTAAGGTTTGAAGGATCTGGATGGTGTAGTTGCTGAACCATTCTACATCCTATCTGGAAAATCATGGCTGTCAGATAAATTCCCCAGTGACTGGAAAAAGGGAAACTCGCTCCCATTTATAAGGGAGAAAGGAAGTCTCAGGAAACCCTAGGATAGCCTTGCATCTGTGGCAGGAAAGACCATAGAAGAGCACCTCATGGAAGTTGTGTTAAGACACATGAGACAAGGAGGTGATCTGAGGTAGCCAGCATGGCTTCACTAGGGGAAAATTGTGCCTGATGTACATGGTGGCCTTCCACAATGTAGTGATGTTATGGTGGACCAAGAAAAGCAGTTTATGTCATCTATGAGGACTTGTGCAAAGCCCTTAAAGATAGAAGGGTTTTAAGGTTCTGATCGATGAGAAGCCTGACATGAGTGAGCAGTGTGTGCTTGCAGCCTGCAAGGCCAACTTTGTTGTGGCTGCATCCGAATCAGGGATAAGGAGGGTGTTTTCCCTGTCTGCTCTGCCTTTGTGAGGCCCTACGTGGAGAATTGTATCCTCACCTGGGGCCCCCAAAGCAAGAAAGGTACGGAGTTACTTGGGCTCATCCAGAGGAGTCTACAAAGGTGATCAGAGGCTGTTGCACCTCTCTTAGGAAGAAAAGTTGAGGGAACTGGGCTTTTTCAGCCTGGGGAAGAGAAGGCTCTGGGTAGAAGATCTGTTTGCATGGCCTGACAGGTATTGGAAAAGGGACATTAGTTTTAAACTAAAAGAGAACGTTTACATTATATGGTAGGGGGTCATTCTTTTCTTGGAGAGGGGTGAAGCTCTGAAACAGGTTGCCCAGAGAACCTGAGGATCCCCTATCCCCAGAGATGTTCAAAGCCATGCTGGTTGCTGCACTTAGTGGCCAGATCTAGCAGGTGGCAGCCCTGCTCATGGTCATGATGTTGGAACTCAGTGGTCTTTACAGCCCAGGCTGTTCTGTGATGATTGTATGCTTATTAAGCAAGCAAAAGCAAGCAATAGGCCAAAACAGTATTTCCACAACCTTTTAAACAAGCAATGGTCTATGTAAAACTTTGTTTGTGAAGGTAATCTTACTGAGATCTTACAGAATTCTAGTCTCTCTTAAACTGTGTTTAAGTATTTTACTGAATAGATGTATTTGTGCTGTATTAAATGTATTATCCAGTGCTTGGAAACATAATCATTGACTTTCTAACTAGAAATGCAAAAGAGTTAGTGTTAGCATTTGTCATTTATTTATGCCGTTTCCATTACGGCAGGGGACAACTTGTAGCAATTTTACATTATTCATGTGCTGTAAGAGGACAATTGCAAATTAGAAGAGATGAAGATTAAAGACTGTTGAACTTTTTTTTTACTAAAAGTTTTATGTTAACTTTGATAAACCATACCATTAACAGTTAGAAGCTCTTCATTGAAATAGCCTTAAGCATTAGGCTGTAGTTGCTACAGCTTCTGTCTTTTACATTTCAAGCCAGTAGGTGGTGTGGTGTGACAAATTTAAGCACAGTTTGAAGTGACAATGGCAATATAAAGGAGATGAGATCTCAGAGTTTATAGTATATTACTTATTCTTAAAGACTGGATCAACAAAATATTCTGAAGTATTCGAATTAGTTATGAATGAAGAACTTGAAATATCAGTATAGCTGCTTAGACATAATAGCATGCAAATACATATTTATCTTAAGATAGAATTCAGCAGAGGTAGGTGTCAGTGCAGGTCTGAAATGGCACAAGTCTTAACTAATCCATTGTACTTGTAGAGTGAAATCATTCGAGATAATCCTGGCATTCTGGACTGTGTAAAAGAAGGAATCGGCAGAGTTGTAGGCATGGGAGTACCCCACAGCAAGCGCCTCCTTCCTCTGATGGTCTTGATTTTTCCAACTGCTCTACATGGAGTTCTTCACTACGTCATCAGTTCCGTCGTCCAGAAGCTTGTTTTGCTTTTTCTGAAAAGAGAGAGTTCCCACAGTCTTCCAACAGAGAGCTCCACTTCTGTGCAGAGCATGCTGGATGCGTATTTTCCAGAACTTATTGCTAGCTTTGCTGCTAGCCTTTGTGCTGATGTCATGCTTTATCCACTGGAAACAGTTTTACACCGCCTTCATATTCAAGGGACGCGCACGATAATTGACAATACAGACCTTGGTTATGAAGTGCTTCCGATCAATACTCAGTATGAGGGAATGAGAGACTGCATTAATACTATAAAACGTGAAGAAGGAATGCTAGGTTTTTACAAGGGATTTGGAGCTGTTGTAGTACAGTATACCTTGCATGTGGCTGTTTTACAGCTCACCAAAATCATCTACTCAACACTGCTTCAAAATGTTTCTTAATCTGTTCAGATGTGGATTTAGCACTGTGGAATTAATACAGTTGTACCTTATTGTTAAAAATTAAGTCAAAAATGAAGTTGAAAGAAATCTACTCAGTAGATTCTCCCTACGTAGTAAAGCTTGTTTCAAAAATGCCAGCTTCTAAATATCATTCGAAAGTACAATTTAAATTGAAAATGATAAACAAATATGCAGCCATACACAAGGGGATCATATTTCAGATATGGCTGGAATGAGGATTTACTTCCCCTCTTACCAGTTAGCTCAACTAAGGGATGGGTATGAGTTTATAAATCTCTGCTATATAAACATCACACCGGATAATTTGGACTGCTAGGCAGTTTAAAGAGTTTTTTTTCTTAAGTTGTAAAAACTTTGAAGTGGGAGATAACTTTACTGGTCTTTTTAAAGCATTTTCAGCTTCACTTTTAATGGACCTGTGAAAACAGAACTGTAAAAGTAACTTAAATAGACACAAATCACTGAAATTACTGGCATGTAGACATCTTATTTTGCTGCAGTGTAGCAGAAGATGAATCTTTTGCTTCGTACAAAAATAACAAAAACTTCTTTGGGGATAAAATTTCACAGAATGTAATGTGTAGCTGTCTTACAGTTTGTTCACAAAGCTTACAGTAACTAAAGCGTGTGAATGAAGCAAATTAGAAACCAGTGTGTGCATGTGTAAGCCATTCCTAGTCAACTTTCCACTCATAACTTCAGTTAAGTTTCATTCTGCTACTTTGTGCAACAGTTAGAATAAGCTTGCAGATGTATTAAGTGTCAATGTTCAAAGTACATTGAAAGCATAAGAGATTAACTGGCTGATTTTAGAGTTCTTTTTGTTAGATTGGAGGAGTATATACAAAATTACTTACTTAAAGTTTAGCACTGATGTCCTTTGCATAAGATCTCAGCTGGATTAGATATTTTTGTGAAGCAGAACTAAGTCTGTTCATGTGCAAGTAACTACTGAAATGTAACATTTTTCCCTCTTCCCCCAGCAAATCAAGACTGTCAGTCTGGAAATTAGTTTTTATCACTCTGAATAAATTACTCGTTTGTTTCATCAGTGAGTATGATGAAGACTTGGGGGAGGGCGGGGTAACAGGATGGTTTTAGCAGATACAGCAAGCATGTGAAGAGTCATTTCTAAATTACATGAAAAGTTATTAACCTTCACATTTTCTTGTGGGAAGTCTATGAATACTTGATTGATAAGTTGATGTTCATTTAATCTTTAAGCATTGTGTAGTGTTTATTGTTATGGAAAGTAGTCATGGCTAAATAATGAAGTGTTGCTATTCATAAGCTCTGACTTGAAATCAATTGCAAGTCTGCATTATTATTAAAGTAACTTTCATGTCTTTTAAATACGTAAGTGCTGAAGTGGGAAGTGTAGTGAAGTTGGGAACTGGTTTCGTTTTGAAATATTGTTAATTGGAAATCTAGTGTATAGAATGGAAGCAATTAAATAAAATGAGAATTCACTAAATATTTTGAAGTAATTCACTGGAAAGGCAGCCAAAGGAATACTAGTTTGTATATTGTATTTTGTTGTATATACTCTCTACTGACTGTTTCGAATTGCTCAGATTTTTGAAGTGCAATAATGCGTTGAATTAAAACTACATGCAAGAGCATGGGTAAAACACTCTATTCTTAGGGTTGTTTGTATGTTTGTTTTTTAAAGTTTCTGTGAATATGAAGAGTGAACCATATCAGAGAATTGTCCAATTTAGAAAGGATCCTGTCAGGTCATCTGGTCCAGGTTCCTGCCCTGTAACTAAGGGTGTGTTGGAGAGCAACACTGCAGATCAGTCCATGAAATTGGACAATAATGTTTTTCTAGGAACAAAAAGGCACTTTGTCATATAAAGGCATGCCCTCCATTTGTGTATTCTTGCAGAGGAAAGATAGGACTGTTCTGAGAACTCACGGTATACTGTGCTTGAACATTAACTTGTATCAAACATGCTCTCATTGCCAAGAGTTTACAGTTCTACTTCTCTCTGCCAGAAAAGGGTATAGCATTAAGAAGGGTGAGAGTGTGCTGTCAACTTTCTGCAATTGTTCTGTAGTGGCAAAGCAGCTTGCTTTGTGCTATTAATTTTGGTCCTCTTCCCATCAATTACAATTAATATATTTTGATTCTTAATGTGCATGTGCTTTACCTTCCAAAAAACCTAATTCATTGCTTTGTCTGAAGTTAAATTCTTACCCATGCAAAAATGTGAATGAATTGTGAAGAGAGGTCATCTGTTTTTTTAACCTTATTATTATACTATTGTAAATAATTTCTATTTTCATTTGCATCTTAAATCCAGGTTTAAGAGAGCAGGTACGTAGTTGTCTCAAATGTGTAATCAGGCAGTGGCTTTAGCACAGTGCATCACTGAAAACTATAAAATATTGCTATAGAAAGTGAGTTCAAGTTTCTGAAATATGAAAAAAGTGTGTACTCATTGTACTGATACAAACTCAGTTACTTCCTTACATATTGTTTTCCTTCATTTTTTAAGTTCTGATTTCAAGACGGTGAATATTTCTGAAGTATGACTCGATGTAGTGTTCCCACTCAGAGGAGGATTATTTGGCTTCTTACCTACATATACGTTATAAAGAGCAAGCTTTGATGTGAGGTAGCTGATGATAGGTAAGGCAGGAAACTTCCAGAGGTTACACCACCTGGAAGCCATCACAATTATCTGCCTATGTTGTTTCATAAGACTCCTTTTCAAATCAGATGTGTCCTTCGGTTCTGTTAGAACAGAGCTTTCAGGTCTAATTGTAGAAAGGTTTGGGTTGGAACAGACCTTTAATATCATGTAGTTCCAACCCCCTTCTAGGGGAGCGATGTTGATACAAGTACTACAAGTCATGGTGAATTACTGCATTCTTCAGCAAGATTTCAGATGCATTCCTTTTAGCAGATCTACTTCATTGCACGAGTTGATCCAGCTCTGGGTCCAATCTGTAATACTTGAGATGTGGAGTGTATTCTACCGATCTACGCAGAACTTAAGACTATCAAATTATATGCTTCTTTCAGCTCTTCTGGATCTAGCAGCAGCTTAATGTAAGTACAAGTATTTGAGCTACTGCACTTATTGCTGCTTGTTCTATCTGAGCTGGTCCTTAAGCTGTCACAGTCTTTCATCTCCTACATGATGACATAAATCAGGCTTGTCTTTGCATTAATATGCAATTTCTTGGTCACTGTATATATATATTTCTTGGTTGATTTTTATTGGTATAATTAGGGGCTAGCAGTGGTCCAAATATTTACCTTTTAATGAGCTCGAAGGAGGAGAGCTCACATAACAGTTTTGTGGACTAGTTGTTTTTTGATGGAAGTTTGGAGAACAGCATGTAATGGCAGCATTCCCTCTCCTGTGTGGGAAAAGGTGCCGATAACAAACTGAGTAAACCATTTCTCTGTTTGTTTTAAAAGATAAAATGCAAACCTGTACCAGGGGTAGAAGAATGTAAGATCTCTGTCTAATAAAAAACTGGTGTCATCTGTTTTAAAAGCGAATCTAGTTTTAAGGAGGTGGGTAGAGCTTTGTACTTTCATACAGTCTTTACATCATCAAAAAGCAGTTTACTCTTTACACCGGTCTCCGCAGTTTGGAGGATGGTGAACAAAATTGGAGGGTGGGGAAGAAATGTTGAAAATTATATGTAGAAATTGCCCCAAAGTGCTGATTTAAGACAGTAGAAAAATGTTTGCAGTTTCACCAAATTAATGAAACGAAAGTACAACTGTCTAGTATCTCTTCATCTCTTACATTTTAAGTGAGAGTCACAAAGCATTTAAGTCTAACATGCCTTTTTTTCCCTGGTGAAAAGCAGTTACTTCAATTTTTTCAATATGACATAGAGATCTGCATCTTCTTTTCTAACCAACACCACCTTTCAGGGAAAGTAAATAATATAATACAACAATATGCATGTTTAATACTGCAGTTGTGTTTTTTTGTTTGTTTTTTTAATTCAGAATCTTAATTGACTGCACTATACTGCCTCTGGCAATTTGATTTGGATGAGATGTTTTGTCAGTTCCTTCTTGGGAGAAAAGTGTAAGGAGTATGACCTGTGCCTGCTAACATAATAAAATTAGAAGGGGTTGTTCAGCTGTTATCTCAAGTTCAAAGTCTTGCTCCTGTTTTAGTCCTAAGTTTCTCATTACAGTAAGTCCTGGTCAAAAGGACATGTTGGGTAGATATTTACTTCTTTCTCTCATCTTTGCTGAAACACTTCTTGTAGACAACTGTTCTTAAAATTGATGTTCCTGAGCATTGTTGATTCTAGGATCCATCCAGAGAAGAAAAGTAGTAGATCTGTTTTGCTGTAATAGTGAGTATAATTCACTGAAGATTTTTTGGACCCTGAACTTATGTATGCAGTATATGAGCTTTCAAGCAGGTTATGTCCTATACTCTATACATGCCTCAGGATATTCTCCAAAAGAACCCATATGCACAGTTGCTTTGGTTGCTGGCTCCTCACTCATATGAGCTCTGTTCAGTACTATTCAAAGTCTGCATGATACCTTCGATGTCCTTTCAGACTGCAGATGTATCTAATGGTCCATACAGGCAAGGTAATCTGTCTAAACCTGTGGAAAAAATACAAAAGCAGGCAGGACTTTTGGAGAGCCTTACCCATGGTGTAACGTCATATATGGAAAACAAGATGAAGTGGGGGGAAAAAAAGAAGGCATTGAGGGAGGATTCCTGATGCTGAGTATGTGCTTACCAACATGAGCACCTTGACGAGGATGTACATGTCAGTTTAATGTTTCTTAGAGAAAAGGAGTATTTACTTCACAGGAAACAATTTTCTTAGAGTTTATATTCTTTTTCTAAGGTTGCTCTTTCATTTTCTGTATACCGTTTCTGTGCCTCTCAACAGCTCATCCTCTTCACCATTTCAGTTCATGACTACCTCTTTCTCCATCCTGTCTTTTCTTTTTTGTTTTACGTCTGCCTTGTCTATCTGTACTGTTAATGTCTTGTCAGTATACCTCTACTCCAAGTAATACCTTTTCTTTGTGCTTTCTTTGCTCTAAAATGCCTTGCCTGTATTGCACAAGCAAATAGCTGAAGACCACTCCGGGTACTCAAGCATGTTTATAATGTTGTCTACTGCATGTCATTACAGTAGGTGCCAAAAACTACCAACAGAATATGCAAACTGCACTTTACAGTGAGAAAGTAACTTATATTTGACATTGGTGAATTCATGGGGTGAGCAATCTTTTAACACATCAGATGGATGAGCTTGAAAGTCATGTAGTCGAGTCAGTCTGAAATATGCTCTGTTGGTAGCTCTTGTATTTTCTAGGGGTATGTATAGGGATTATAACAAATTATATAGAAATACATAGGGGTAGAATCATTCATTTAGAATCACAGAATGATAGAATTACTCAGGTTGGAAGGGACCT
>PPHD01009149.1:903-20967 GCA_002909625.1 Bambusicola thoracicus
CAAAAAAAAAAAAAAAAAAAAAAAAACGGACTTGATGATTAAAGCAGCAGTAACTCTGCTCCAATTCTTTAAAATTTAGACCACTTAAAGACAAACTATCGTATCTATTTGATTCTTTTTCCTTCTTCCTCCTCCCCTTCATCTCTTTCCCATTCATCATCACTCCCCCACTAGATAAAAGTTTCAACAGACTGTCCAAATATTTCTGTTTTTCTGCATTACTTTCTAAATCATGTCATTTTTTTCTACAGAATGAATGCTTTAATTCATGCCATCCGTACTTCAGAATCTTTTACCTCAATTAAAGCAAAAAATTGCCAATATCTGTTCAAAACCTGGTCCCATTTCTCTGCTTTCAATCAGAAATTTTACTCACTTAGTTTAAAACTAAATTGCATGCTTCACAAAACATGGTTTAACTGAGCTAGTACTAAGTTCAATATTTTAAAAAAATGCATAACTGGAGTTATACTGGAGAGGGGAATTTGAACTACAGAATTAAATACCTGAGGAATAAGAATAGCAGCAAATTTTGAATGACATTACATCATGCTTCAGAAAACAAAATATTTTTTACTGAATGCAACCAATGTCATTGTCTGCTTTGATGTCTAGAATTTTTAAACTGGACTCAGCTGGGTTGTTTCGTGATTTTTATTTTTTCTTGAAGGAAAGTATCATGAAAATGTCTTACATATGCTTTTTCAGACTGAAGTTCTATCACACAAAAAAATGACTCATAAGCTTGCACTTCACGGCCCTCTTATCCTGTTTTCAAGTTTTGGCTTTGGCTAAAATTAGGATAATCAGTAACTCATAATCATTTGAGAATTGGTTGCAAATGAATAACAATAAAAAGATAAACAACATGGAGAAGTGGAAAGTTGTCTTACCTGCTTTATTAATGGTTCTCAGTGAGCAGAGAACTATTCCTACTACTTTCCAGTGCTATCTTAACATTTTCCATCCTCAGATGTGGTTTCCATATGGTTATGGAGCAAAACTCCCGTTGACTTCATTAAAATTTGGATTGTGTTTCTGTAGTAGCACCTTAAGCAGTTTTTCTCCTTATTGTGAGTAAGTAGAGAAATGGCATAAAGATTTTCTACTGATTCGTTTCTATGGAGAATCTTCTAGCTCACATCCAGATGCTATAGTTTTATCCTACTGGCAGTAGTCTAAGTGTCTTGGCTGTGACCAGTGGACTCAAAACTGCAGACACCAGAAAAGAATTTGTGAGGTTTTGAACAATTAAATTTGGCATCATCTGTTACCAAATTTGTATCAAATTGTATGTACAAATATCTGCAGTAGAACTTTGTAGTTTCTGTTCTTTCTTCTTTATGTATATATGTGCTCTTAGAAATATGCTTGTTATGAATGGTTATTTTTGTTTTTGTTTTTGTTTTTTTCCTGAATACTCTACTTTCCAGCTAAAAACCTGCAAAAAATAGGGTGAAAGAGACTGGAAAGATGAAACAAATACAAAACACAGGTCTCCCTAAAAGTGTTTCTTCCCACTGGTTAGTTGATGAAAACCTTTGTTTTGAGATAATCTCATCCATGTACTCATCAAAGTGGAAAATGTTTATACTGGTTATCTGAGATAGTTAACTTGTATTTTACAAAGCTCGCACAATTTCCCCTTGCTGTATATCTAGCTACTGATGCAATCAAAAACTATTTGAATTTCCTCACTGAAGTGGCGGTAAGAGATCTGTTATCACATGAAGAAATGTAGTTCCAAAGTAGGAGGAAAGGTTTGAAATTGATAAAATGTGAATTCTTGCAGCAAACAAAAAGTCCTGTACCCAGGATGGAAGAACCCCAATTATGAGTACAGGCTGGGGGCTGACAGGCCAGAAAGCAATCAGCAAATTGAATATTATCTGGTGGTATATCTCCACAGCAATGCAAATCTGGGATGTGCTGACATGACTGTAGTTGTCAGGTTGAGTAAAGTGATTTTTTGCCTCTCTTTGGCAAGACCAGATCTTACCTCTCTTTCTGAGATGAAATCTACAGTCTAATATCCAGTCCTCACCCTTAACCCCATGATTACAGTGACATGGACACACTGGAACAAGTCCAGGGGAGGCTTGCCAAACATGAATAGGAACTAAAGCACTGATGTATAAGTAGAGGCTGAAAGAGTCGACTTAGTTCAGTCTGGAGAGGAGAAGATTTGAGGAGATCTGACCTAAACCTACTTCACATGAGAGTGCAGAGAAGGAAGAACTAAAATCTCCTCAGAGATGCATAGCTGAACAATGAGTGATGACACAAGATACAGTGTGGGAAATTCTTATTTGATACATGGAACAAATTACTTGCCATGAAAATATTCAAAGACTGGAATGGGTCACCCAGAAAGCTCTCAAAATATCACAATTAATTGAACTGCATAAATTGATACACAGCCTGCCAACTAGCTGTGTTGCTAGACTGAAAATAAAGCACTGTAGATTAAGCAAATAGAAATAATTGTAGTCAGAGCACCAAAAGAATATTACACAGAATAAATTATCGGTGCTTTTGTAAACCTATTTTATGAACTGCACAAACTAGTGATATAGTAGTATCATCAATAACCAAGTATGTATAGATCCCTAATTAAAAGGAGAATAATTGGGATGGGAAATAAGGATAGGCAGATAAGCAGCCTCTCATCTATTTTCCTTATGGGTTCAATTTAGTTGCTTAACTTGCTACTTGACAGGATTTTAGCTTTACTTCTTGTTCTCCAGAACCAGAAATGCTCAGATCTCCTGTCCTGATGCACTGTACCTGCCAGCCCCACACATATACCTCTGATACTTCTCAGCATTACAGATGTCACTATTTAGGTAACTGAACTGTATCTCATGTGTCTGCCTTTGTAATAAAATTGTCTTGGTGCCCACAGTAACATGTGGACTCACTTACCATGACCACATTTTGTCGGGCTCTTTGCAAAAGCAATTCCAAATCAGTTAAGGAGGAGGAAGCATATTGCTACTGAACAAATGTCTAGTTTATCACAGGTATCTTGGCAAACAAAAGTTTTGGAAGAGGTTCTGAGGAAACAAATAGAGCTGTTTTGAGATGTTTATTGGGACTGCCTCAGGGGACAGCAAGAGTTTAAAAAGTTGAAGATTTATTTTGTCATAATTTTCAGTTTGAGAGAGAATCCACAGGAGGAGTTAGCAGAGTAGGTAAGCTGAGATGAAGTCAGGATGATGGTGTTCCAATTCAGCAAAGGTAGGTAAGTCAATAAAAAGAGACGTGATGTGTAGCTTTTCCTTCTTTCAAAGTTCTCAAAGGTGCTCTTTAAAGTATACATTAGTCCATTGAAAGAGGAAGACATATGATCCACTCAGATTGCAGCCATATGCTCCTGACTGTCAGATACTTTTCTCATTCTTAAGTATTGCAAATACCATGCTTTGTGAAGTTAACAAAGACTTCAGAAAATAAGTTGAGGGAAGTACCTGGGATAGACCATAAAAGCACTTGTGAAAAAGGAAACTTAAAGAGTAAAGAAGCTGTCTAACTGAATGGAAGTTTTTGGTAACTTAGTGGGTAGCTGCAAGATAAAAGGGGTCTAATGCAATGGAATATTTACTCCAATCAAAAGATACTATTTATTAAAGATGTGCCAAGGAGAACCAGAGTGGTTCCTTGTTAAGTCTGAATGACCTCACTTAAATTTGGACTATCAGTTGTCAAAATATGTTTTCAGTTTCAGCTTGCTTGGGACTTTCATTCTTTCATCCTTGGCAAGGATATAATTACAGTGATAAGCATACAAATATGTGTTAAAACATGGTATTTTCTTTATTAAAAATTATGTCTCCTCTATATATCTAACATTATTCAAAGGAGAAAGAAAATTTCACACTACCTAGACTGAGTTATTCCATTCTGACATGTTAGTGTAGAGGTAGGAGCAGTCTAGTTATGACAGGTTTGGCAACTGTGTAGTAATACTGAAATCTTCACCAGCTTCTAAATTAAGAAAAAGAAGTTATATGTAAGATCCTTTGGCCACACTTGAAGTATGGTAGATAAGTGGAATTCTTTGAGAATCATCATATTATATTCTGTGAAAAATGTGCCTAAGCTATAGCTGAAGCAGTATTTTTCATGCATATGGGCTTCTTGAAAACATTTTACCAACTTTTCCATATACTACCCAAAGAGACAAAAATTCTGTATTATAGTAGTTGCATTGGTAAGAATGCTATAAGGCACCATCCACCAGATAGCATAGAAACAAGAAAGATGACCACCACTTCTAACAAAATGTGAAAAAGATATGAAAGATTTCCTAGGGTATACATGGTACTCATCATTGATATTACTATAACAACTTCATGAAGTCAAGGGTATTCTACAATTTGAATAACATAGTGCACTCTGCAGCAAATATTTTAAGTAACTGGCTATTACTCATATATGGAGTCTATTACTAAGAAAGAAAATATAAAAAATCATATAATTTATCCCAAATAAGAGAAAAAAACCCACACTATTTCTTAAAAGAAAGTACTTCTGCGTACTGAAGTGCAAAAGTACTATGTACTGATACTCCATCCCTCCAAAATTCAAGAGAAGGCTTGGATTGACTGTGTTGTTTCCTTCCATTCCACAGAAGAATAAGTGGAAACAGCTTTGAGGAAGGAAATCTCCACAGGACTGTACTCTTAGCAATTCTTTATTTGTTCTCATGATAGAAAACAGAGTGTAAACAGAAAACATTCTGGTAGAAGCTGTGAAAACAGGAATATGAAAGTTCAATAACAGTCTGTTGAGATTTGTGTTCAGTTCAGCATCTACTCTCAGATAGTGAACTGAACTTTGTATTTCAGTTGTTGTGAGACAGGCAGCAGGTTCAGGAGAGCTGTAAGGAAAAATCCATCAATTGCTAAGAGTTTGGACAATAATTAAAATATTACTATCTTTAATAGTATCCTTATACAAATCCAATACTAGAAATTATCCCAGTGGGAAAGGCTGAGAAAAGATTTAATGCCTTCATGCATTTTTGCACATCCTCTCTCTGATTCTTCTTAGAACAGCCAATGGGGATGGAAGCTACAAGGAATCCCCTCCTGTTCATATAGCCTGAATATGAATTCCAGTGACAGACACTTCTTTGGATAAAGTTTCTTTTCCAACAAAATGCTGTTTTGTTAAGAGCAAACTGTTTTGTGAAGAGGGTTCTAATTTAGCACATCCGGCTAAAACATAGGCATTTGAAGGAACTTGGCCTATCAGGCATGTTTATATCCAAAATCTGCGTGAATTCTTGCCATCTTGATGGGAATCCTTCTCAGTGTGCAGATACCTACCTCTTAGTAAGGACAAGACTCACCTGGGATGGAGATTCATTTGACATTGTGAGAAAAAAAAAAAAAAAAAAGGGAACAAAGACATTTCAAGGGAGATCTTCATGTAGGGCAGAAAAAACAATGGTGAGGATGGAGAGAAATTTTGCACACACCTTCATTCCCACTAAGACAATGTCACACTATTACTAAGGGATGAGGCTATATTGGTTTATATGCCTCTATGAGTACAAGAGCTGTCTGAGCAGCTCTTAATCACTAAAGGATTTGAGCTCACAGCCCTCTGGAGAAGTGTTATCTTCATTTAAGTGTTGAAGGACTGAAGCGTAAAATAGAGCAGCAGCAGTTTTCACATCACTGATATTACTCTTTCCCTCCCACTGAGCAGAACAGTGACCCTCCATCTTCTGGTGCCACGGAGCCTTGGAGGAGCCTTTCCGTATGAGTTGCTCCTTCTGTTCTACTCAGAAAATCCATACTTATCTAGTACAGCATCTGTAAACCTCCTGATGAGCACAAGCACTGCAATGTACTGCTGTACACAAAGCTTCTCTTGCTCTCTTCAACTTATTCATCTTCCAGTACTGTCTACAGCATACCCTCATCCTCATTGATCCTCATCTGTTGGTACAAGAGACCAAGACTCTTACACTGGGCTATAAATCCTATGACTGTTACTGTTGTGCCCGCGGGTAAATTCATGTAGAATGTGCTGTTTTGTTTTTTTTTTCTTAATTTGGAAATGAATTTTCAGATACAAGTAATAACAG
Source organism: Bambusicola thoracicus (assembly GCA_002909625.1). Classification (NCBI taxonomy): domain Eukaryota; kingdom Metazoa; phylum Chordata; class Aves; order Galliformes; family Phasianidae; genus Bambusicola; species Bambusicola thoracicus. The sequence continues at coordinate 7,004 of PPHD01009149.1, forward strand.
TGTTTTAGAGAATATCACATTGACTAATCATCTGTGCTGGGAGCCTGAAAGAGGTTCTGGAGAATATCAGCATTTCTTTATGAAAAATAAATAAATAAATGAAGTCCATTTCTCTCCTCTTTTCTTCTTGCCGTAGTAAAAGCCATAGGATTTACCACAGCTGACCATGGAAATGAACTAAACCTGGAAGAAACTCTGAGCTATGCTCCTTCTTTTCCTCACCTCTCTGTTACTCTTTGTGCTCCTCCATACATAAATTTTATAAATGAATACTCTCTAGCACTTCTTAAGGTTTTTTTCCAAAATCCTTTAAAAAGCAGGTGGAAGATGACAAAAACAGAACAAGGAATACCAAGAAATTGAAAACCGAGAACAAAAGAAGAAAAGAAAGGAGAGGAAGTTTTAGAAAAATAATGGGAAAGAGATCATATATGATTGTGTTGCACTTTTCATAACAAATACCAATGAACCTCTCAAGTGAAAAATTCACACACCAATTGCAATAAAATAAAATATTTCAGATCAGCTTGCACAGTATGGACCTCACTGAAGCACTGTGAGATGTTTCGCTTACTTCAGGTACTCACAGTGCTGCCTTTCCTAATTTTTCACATGATATTAACAACACTTACATTTTAAGGAGCTATTTACTCATTCACAGCAAAATTCACAGCTATCCAGTTTTCTAGATCATCCTTGGCAGGACCCTTCAGGCCAAACTACTTTACTATTCATTCTGCCTTGTTTATGAGGTGACTCCAGGCTATGTTGAGAGCTGCCCAGTTGGCATGTCAGGGAAACATACTTCAGTGGACACTGATCTTTACAAATGCCTCTGGTGTGTTTCTGTCTCTCTGCCAACACAGTTTGGACAGCTTGCATGAGGGATTTCTCCAAGAGTAAGCCCTATGCATGTAAGCATGTATGGAAGACTGCCCTCCAGACTTAGGACACTGATATGACTGCAACCAACTTTCTGTAACAATCATTTGGTGTCCCACTAACGCTGCCCACTGTTAGGTGCTCATTAACAGCAAAGAGTGTCATATGTGACTCTTGACATGGATGGCTGAAAAGTAGGTATGGATAGGTAAAAGAAGAGCCATCTCTGATCATAGGAGCAGTAGAGCAAGGGGTCTCTGCTGTCACCATTCAGACCAATGATCATGCGACCATCCAGTTGTAAATGAGCCAGCAGTGGAATGTTTTAATATCAGCTGTTTGACTTTTTGAATCTCTCAGGTTGTCTTATTTGTAATATTATTTTTAATTACTCTTCTATGAGGCATTCTGATGTTTCTGCCATCTTCTTTGATGGTTTCTACTGCACTAATAAACTTACATCGTCACTTGGCAGAGCTGAGCTATTTGTGGAACACAAGCCACTAAATATTCACACTCATTTGGAATTTCATGAGAAAGGCAACACAATTGGGATTGGATTAAGTATGATAATTTGATCCTTATATCATATTAACGAAAGTTAATACCTTATAAAAAACTGATACGTGGAGTAAAACCAATTAGGAGTCTTGAGAAGTTTAATGATAAATACCTATTCTATTACTTTAATTTTACACATACGTTCATACTGCATTTCACTATGATACATTTCATTATTACAGAATTATATGTGTGTTAAGACTGCAGTTGTGTTTGACAATATAGTATTAATTTCTTACTGTATTTTAAAATTACAGTATGGATATTAGCATTAACGTTTAGGTATCTGTCCTGGTTTAACCTGGGACTGAGTTGATTTTCTTCATACTGTCTGATATGATGCTATGTTTTGGCTCCAGGAGAGAAATAGTGTTGATAACACACTGATGTTTTCAGTTGCTGCTGAGCAGTACTGTACAGAACCAAGGATGTTTCAATTTCTCAGCATCTTGTACTGCCCTGTTAGCAAGGGGGCTTAGGGACACAAGGAGCATGGAAGTGATAGGACCAGAAACTAAATGTGTCAGAGATATTCCATATCGTATGACATCATGTGAAGAAACTATAAAACTGAAGAGAGTTGGCTGGGGTCAGGAGCAGCCACTGCTAGGGGGCTGACTGGGAATTGGTCAGCAGATGGTGAGCAATTGTATTGTGCATCACTTATTTTGTAAGTATATATCTATGAGGGTTGCTCTGTAATATCTCCTGTTTAATTATGCTGTCTCACAATGTCAGAGGTGAATTTGTCTCCAAAAGCCAAAACATAGCATCATCCCAGACACTCTGAAGAAAATCAACTGTCCCAGCTGAAACCAGGATGATACCTGACTGCAGCATGGTTACACTCATTTCATGGTTTTTGTATGCTGGATATTTGGAAAAATTTTCTTCATAGCTTTGGTATTTTTACATAATATGATAATCAAAGATTATACTCTTTCTAGAACCCCACTTCTTCATTCAAAAAATCAATATCTTATGTTTTATTTTACTGCTTCCTTTTTATTTTATTTTCCACAAGCACTTCACATTTTAATAGTAAAGTATTTCTACGTGTTGTTTGGTCAAGTTTTGGATAGCTCTGACATATTAGATGTCACTCTTCCAGAAACATTTTTCCACAATATATTTGGTTTTCTAATGATTTTAAGGCCACATTCATAGAATCATAGAATCACAGAATCATAGAATCATAGAATCAAGGTTGGAAAATACCTTAGAGATCATCAAGTCCAACCATGACCTAACTATACTACCCTAGCTCTAACAACCCTCCACTAAATCATGTCCCTGAGCACAACATCCAGACAGCTTTTAAACACATCCAGGAATGGTGACTCAACCACCTCCCTGGGGAGCCTATTCCAGTGTTTAACAACCCTTTCTGTTAAGAAGTGTTTCCTGATATCCAACCTAAATTAAGGCAATACTTGTTGTGATTGTGTCTTAGATTTTTGTGGGACTTCTCTGACTAAGCCAGCCTGTCATGCCAGTGAGAGTCATTAACTCTTTTGTTGAATTGTTTTGAGGTTTTCAGATTTAAAATAAGTTTTATTTCTGAATGTTGTTTTCAAAGATTTGCTATCTATTCTTTAGTTAAAAAGCAAGAACAGTCTCTAATACTTAAAAAAAAAAATTGTCTATTTATAAATGCTCTTCATAGGAGAAATTATAAAAGTAGGCATTTATCATGCTGTAATATATCTTATGAATTCTAAAAATAAACATGGATAATTGCAAGTTTAAACAAATTACCATAATACTTTTAAGATATATTAAATTATACTACTTTCTTCCTCTGCTTTGACCTCACTGCTTGTTTTTACCTACTTCTAATGACAGAAATGTTAGTGGGAGTGACCAGCTGTCAAACAGTATATAAGATTAAAACAAAAAATAAAGTTTAACAAGGCCAAGTGCAAGGTCCTGCACCTGGGTCGGGGCAATGCTAAGAACAAATATAGGTTGGATGGAAAATGGCTTGAGAGCAGCCCTCAGAAGAAGGATTTGTGGTTGTCAGTTGATAAAAGACTTAGCATGAACCAGTAATGTGCACTTGCAGCCCAGAAGGCCAACCATATCCTGGGTTGCATCAAGAGAAGTGTGACCAGCAGGAAAAGGGAGGTGTTTCTGCCCCTCTACTCTGCTCTCATGAGACCACATCTGGAGTAGTCTCCAGTGGCTGCATCAAGTTCTGGGGCCCCCAACACAAGAAGGACATCAGGTTGTTGGAACAGGTCCAAATGAGGGCCATAAAGATGATCAGAGGGCTGGAACACCTTCCCTACAGGGACAGGATGAGAGAATTGGGACTCTTCAGTTTGGAGAAGGAAAAGCTCTGGGGTGAACTTAGAGTGGCCATCCAGTACCTGAAGGGGGCCTACAGGAAATCTGGGGAGGGACTTGTTATAGGGGCAAGGGGATCTATGATTCTGTGTAAGATGTCAGTGTCAACCAGTTTTTTTTTTGTTTGTTTGTTTGTTTTTTCTGTGCTATGATGTCCAAAGATTGAATATAATATGAGAAGAAATGAATTTGCATTTCAACAGATCATAGAATCATTGAATGGTTTGTGTTGGAAGAGACCTTTAAGATCATTCCCCTAATATAGACAGAGACACCTCCTTGTAGACCAGGTTGCTCCAAATCCCATCCAGCCTGGCCTTGAATGGTACAAGGGAGCGAGCATCCACAACCTCTCTGGGCAACCTGTTCCATTGTCTCACCACCCTCACTGCAAAGAATTTCTTCCTAATATGTAGCCTAAATCTACCCTCTTCCAGTTTAAACCATTTCCCCTTGTCCTGTTGCTACATGCCCTCATAAAAAGTGTCTCCCCAGCTTTCCTTGTAGGCTCCCTTCAGGTACTAGAAGGCTGCTATAAGGTCCCCCTGGAGTCTTCTCCAGGCTGAAGAGCCCCAAATCTCTCAGCCTGTCTCAGTACTTGGATTTAGCATATTAAGAATAACTTACAGTGAAACTAATTGTCACTGGTGTACATGTTCAGAAAGATCAAGGCTAACTTTCCCAGTTTGCAGGAAAAATGCATTTTATGTTTTGAGAAGTCTGCTCAGTTTGCATATCTGTCTTCAGGTAAATGATTTAATCTTTTAGCCATCTGGTAGCTGGAAGTAGAAGTGTTTAAATTTCTATGCATGTTTGAACAACAAATGCAAATATTGCAGACAAAGTATACCCTCAAAAGTTAATTTCTCCATTTTGGAAATTACCTGTTTGCTGGAATTTGTTCCACAGCAGGACACCATGAGTTGAGGTTGTACTGTCTGTACTTGAGGAGAATTCTTCATTGGTCACCAATAAGACATGCCATTAAAATCAGATGGAAATAAACAGTCACCACAGAACTAAGTCAGGTGGATATTTCACTGATAACCAGCTCTTCCTTTTGCACTTGACTAATTACTCTTGCATGTCCTGTGCTCATGTTAAGGTCTCACAGAGAAAGAGCTCCGGTATTTTTGCCTGCCATCTCATGAGATGTGGAAAATTTATCAGAATCACTACTGTTGTTAGCAAAGGTTTTATCATGTCTGTACAGTGCCTGCTCTGTGATCTTTCTCATCATTTGGATCAGTACCTCTAACTTACCCAATGTTTTTTTGCTACCAAAATTCCCTTCCCATTCATACCATGAGTAATTTCTGTACTTGTCCCCTTGTGTGTCGCTGTCTTGCCCTGACAGCTAAATGCTCCACGGGTGAGTTACATGGTCATTTTACAGGAGAGTAAAGAAGGCAGTGACGTGCATCCTTTAGCAACAGGGTGACTGTGGAAAAGGTCATGTATACAGCAGTGGAAAGAAGTGATATTGTCTTCATTATTTCATTGTGGCTGTGTTGAATTGTAGTCACTGTCTGATAATTCTGAAATTTATTCTAATTGATTTTGTATAGCTGGAATAATGTCTCGTTATGTTGTATAGTATTCCACAAAGAAAGACTGTGCAGTATAATAGTGTTTCGGCCAGTGGTGTCCTACATGATAAGAGTTCTCCTACAAGAGGCGTTATCCCATTGCTTTCTTCAGTGTCTGGCTTTTTTGTCTCTCATTTATTACTATTTTGTTATAACAGCAACAGAGATGTTGCTTTTCAAACTCATTATCATTGTTGTTTCTCAGCACTTCCCAAATGGAACAATAGTGAGATAGAGCACCATGCTTCCATTTCCCTGATAATCACTTTCTCCAAGGAAACAGGTTTCAAATTCATGTTGATAATGAAGGTACTATTTGTCTACAGCTATACTGGCAAGTCATTTTTTCTCTCTTTTTCTTTTTTCTTCTTCTAACTTTTTTTTTTTTTTTTTTTTTTTCAATGCAGTCTTTGTGCTTTCCAGGTCACTGAAAATGGGACAGAATGCTCTGAGCTATGTGCCCTACTGAGTGGAACTGTTTTGTTCACATGCACTGATTTTCCCTTTGTAAGGAAATAAAAAATGTAATCAGGAAAACACATGTTTTTATTCTGTGCTCTACGTTTAACAAAACAAACGCGTTGCAGACATCCTCTATATCTGAAATATTTCACGGACATGGGCAGGTGCTGATAATTCCATTTTGCCATAGCACTTAATCATTTTTATTACACTACAATACTAATGTTGGTATGAATCTGTTTTATTTATGTAATGACACTCTAATGTTGTGATGTTCTCCAAAGAAAACTCATTTCTTTATGAGTGCTTTCTTGGCATAAACAATGCCTTTCTTGTATTATTCTAATATTTCTGGCATTAATAAAAAAATAAAAGTTTTATGAAACCATGCAACATCCCAGAAATAAACAGAATCAATTTCAAAATCAAAATTATTTTAAAGGACCCAGAGAAGCAACATATGTTTTGCACAGAAATACAGTGAATAAAGAAGAAATGCTGAGGTGAGGGAAATCTTTGATATGTATACATGTTATCTATAAGTGTATCAAGAAGGACATCTCTTATTGTAAAAAGAATGGACGTAAGCGCTCTTCTTTTCTTGGGTATAACTCACTAGATATTCATATTTATTAGCCTGTGAGACAAGCATCCTAGGACTGACAGATTCCAGAGCAGAAAAGAGACAGAAAAAGCAAAGATTCAAATATTTCAGTATAATTTTAGTAGTCATTTGAGGTAGGGTAGGGAAGGAGAAGGAAGAAAAGGAAAGAGAATAACACAAGCTTTGAACTCTGAATGGATAATATTGATCAGAGAAATGACATTCTAAACATGCTTTGGGCATTATGCAATAAGACAGAATGGATAGGAACCCTTTTCTTATTCATGGCTGTAGAACAGTAAACCATCAAGGACATTTAGCCTTCATCTCCACCAAACTGCAAATTTTCTTTTCCTTAGGCATCCCAGTTTTTACAGCTATGGCATAATTTTTGGATTATACTTACTGCATTTGTTTTCTTACTCTGAGTATCCATTCTTAATTTTTATAGAAGAGACTGATGTTGAATACCCACTCAGAATTATCCATATAGTGTATAAAGCAGTTAACCTTTCATGAATGTGAAAATAGCACGTGTATATAATTATACATATATGTATACACAACTATAAATACAAACATAATTTAAAGTTGTTCCATACTTACAGCAGTTGTATTGTTTAAAGTAATTGTTGATTTTGAATGCCTTCATTTAATAGCGTATGTCTTGAAGCAGCTGATGAAGGGCAATTTTCAGAAGGCAAATGTAGATTATTTTCTAAAAATCTTTGAATTTAACTGAGGACTCCAGAACCAAGTCTTTGCTTAACCTTGATGTTATTAATCATTAGTAGTGGTAGTCATATTAATAATAATTTACAAATATAGATATATGGTTCATCATATCTTGGGTACTTTTCTTGCTTTCTTACACTTTCTCTCTATCCACCTCTTTCTTGCAGTGCAAGTTTCTCATTCAAGCCCCATTTATCCTTTAGTGTCCACCACGTGATATGTGCTGAAACAGATAAACAGAGAACAGTAACCTGGCCCAACTATAGCAAAACCTAATTGCCTAGGCTAGAGTTGACCAAAATAACCCGGCTATGTGCTCCACATCACAGGCATTAGCCCAGCTCCCCATAGTGACAAAGACTTTGGCTCAAGCCAACCCAGCATGTTTGCATGGGTCCATTTTCAGGAAGGGACCAGATATCCATTTAAATGCTTTACTGTAGCAGTACTAGAGCGCGTAGTACTTTGCAGTACTGAATTATGTATTCATCACCTGACTCTCTCAACTTGGGAGTGTACTTTCCCTTCTAATTCAGAGGCAGACTGCCACCTTTCGAAGCACTCACAGCATTGCCTCTAGAATTTGCATTTTTTTGGAAGCCTTCCAAGCAATTTCAAATCAGGCCTTGAGCCTGCCAAGCGTGGGAAATAAGATGAGTTTTCAGCCTCAAGTAGCTTCTCTGTCAGTTTCCAGAAGTATATATTCTCCAATAAATATATGCATGCGACTCATGTGTCAGGGAAACTTTTATAGAATTGTAGAATGGCTCAGGTTTGAAGGGAACATAAAGATCACTGGAATGCAGAAGTATGGCAAAACAATAAAGTTATTAAATGTTATTAACAATCACCAGCTACAGAGGGTATCCTTTATCGTTTGCTGTGAATCTTTGCTGTTTAACCTGAGATTTAGGACAAACTGCCTAACCTCATGTTTTAATTCTGGGCACGCTTCAGTTTCTAAAGTTCTCCCGGGGCACTTCAATGCAGAATCTTTTTGATTCACTGCAAAATGAAGTTTGACATATCTTATTATGAAGAAATACTTCATTTGAAAATGTACAGGGTAGCTCTTGGAAAGCAACAACAAACTCAGAAAGCCTTGTCAATAACGTAGCCCATCTATAAATGCAACTGACAAAACCAAAGTAATACTTCCTATTAACAATAAGTTTGCAAATATCCATGAATGGAATATGTGGAGGTAGTCTTGCTATAAGACCATTAGCTGGAAATGGCTGAGAATTTAGAAATTGACTATGCTGTCTTGAAGGCACTTACAGAGAATTCAGTGGTCTGTTTTGTTGTTAATAACACACACACACCTCTCTTCATTGCTGTGGGAGAAATATAGGTGGAGTATTTATTTATGCAGTGGATCTCATGGTACCAGCTCCTCTGAGTCAACACAGAAGACATTTTACCAGTGAAGTGTCTGAATCCCAGGCTGCATGAAAACAGCCTGTCACAACCTCATATCCATTTTGTCACTCTCAGCTGAATATTATCATTTATGTGGAATCAGTGGAGTAATGCCCCTTCACAAAAACCTTGGAATTAATTCTACAGCTTTATTTCCCCCTTCTTTTTTGTTCACTGCTTTCCTCTTTCACTCCTATCTGCAACGGCGTCTTACACACCAGGACAGGGCTGACATTGCCCACTCTATAAATCAGAGTGTTAATTCATCCAAATCAGATTTTCTGAGCAGGCTCTAGGTTGTCCTTACCTTTCCCATTTCTCTTACAGAAAACTTTAAAACGTGTTCTTTGTTTAGCTCAGCATATTCACTTGAGGGAAATATCAACCAGGTCCTCAAAAGTAGGTTGGAAACAAACAAACAAACAACAACAACAAAAAAAAAGCAACAAAAACAAGCAAAATATACACAAAAAGAAAAAACACACAAAAAATGGACACTCTTTACCTGTATGTTTTTATCGGTTAAATTTATGAAATGAGACTGTCAGCCCTTTCAAGTGGGAATGCCATTAATAGGGAATGTAGGGGTGCATGGGATACCAGAAGCAAGCTCAGTCCTCACAGCTTTCTCATCACCCCCAGAACCCTGTTGTCCTCTTAGTGCTATTGAGGCTTACTTGTGCTTGGAAGGCATGACAGTGATATGCAGATGGAGGGATAGAAGCCATCAGCCTCACCGTCTCAGCCCACCTCTTCAAAATCTTCAAGTAACTCCCATTTTTACCCTTCCCCCCACAAAAGACTCTTTAAATCAACTTTAATGCCACCAAAAATATTGCTCTACAGAGGGACTTTTGTATACTTCTGAATTAGAAAATGTATAAATGCAAATTTTACTTAATACACAGAGAGGAGGCAGTAGGTTCATTTCAATATTCTGTTCGATAAATGTCTGGAATGTTCCCCAGTGTGCTGATAAGATGCATTTACCAGTGCAGGACAAGCTGTCCCATAGTGCTGCTAGGATGAGTACGAGGAAAGGCAGCTTGTACTGCTCCTTTCAGATCAGTGTACGTGTACAGCCTTGTAAATTGTGACACCTTCACCACGTTGCCAAGTGGCCTGGACACAACCCATTGATTCACCTGCGCTCTACTTAGGTAGAAGTCTGTTAATTAACTTACCTGCCAACTGGACAGAAACATTTTGCATATTCTTTGCATTCCAGCTAGAAATCTAGACTTTTAATATTATATCCAGCTGCTTTAGCAGTGACATGGCAACATAGCCATTTTTTTCTTATTCTCACTCACTTGCATGCATATAAATGAGGATGTGAGTGTGTGCAGATACAGAAGTCTGTCAGTTATCTCATATTCTATCTTCTTGGCAACAAAGTCATTCAGAAATGCAGCTTCACGCAGGTAACAGTAGGTTTGAAAGAAACAAGATAATAAAGCCTCTTTTATGTAATGTCATCTCCTTTGTAAGTGAGCTGAAGGAGACAATTATTTTTCGGGCTGTATGCAAAGACACAGATAAAGTGTAAAAGTGTTGCACTCTAACGAGTGCGACAGTAGATGAAAGCAGGAGTAGGAAGGACAAGAAGATGAACAAACTGTCCTTTCATTGTCGCAAGGAAATCATTACAAATCTTTGGGAAAATGTCCTGAATAAATCACCTTATAAATGTGCTTTAAATCATCATAGCTAGTAGCTGTACAGGAACTAAAAAAAAAAAGTAATTGGTAGTTTTAACTGAGTGTTCAATTAATAGTATTTAGAGTAATAGGTGTTGCCATCTGCTCCACCTACAGCTGTGTTAATCACAAGATGCAGAGAGATGCTCTAACCCCCGTCTGCAGCAGCACGTTGAAGAATCTAGTAGGAGTTCTCTGCTGCTTGTAAATGCCCTATCTTTCTTTGGAGACGTGCACAGGTGAATAATATCTGTAGGAACTGATAGAAGCAGTTCACCAAGATAAAGTGTTCTTACATTTCTGTCATGTCAAAAACATCTGCTTCCATCTTAAATAAACCATTGAATGAATATTCTCATAGAGCACTACTGAAGCATGCAATACAGCTTCACTAAAAGCCTTCCACTGCCCTCCAGATACACTTAAGAAAATAACTCTAAATGAAAGGATGATACACACAATAGCTAAAGGGAATGCAATCGCATTCACAGAAGATGGAGAAATCATAAGCAGCCACCTGCATTTCTGGAAAGTCCTTGGGCCCTATCTATTGGAAGTTCCGACAAAACACTTCACAGCATACACCCCAGCCTGTTCCCAAAGCTTTCATACTGATCCACAGGCTCTGGCTCACACTGCTATTGTGAGAATAACCTGCCTCTATGAAAAGTGCTTACTTAGGACTGTTAGAAAAAAAGTAGTATTCCTGCAATTCTTCCCCAGCAGACGAAGTGTAGCTTTAAATGACACAAAAACTAGCCATGGGAGAGCAAAGGGATAGATGCCACAAATGTTCTGTATGTGTCAGGGAAAACCTGCTGGTTAGCACAGATGCTTGCATGGAGAAGATGAGTTCAGATTTTAGTTGTACCACAGAACACAGGGAAAATGTCTATCCTGAGACGACTGTTCTGTCATAAGACTGGGAAGAGCTGGTTGTGACTAGGTGTGTGTGATGCTGTCCTTCATAACATTTAGAAACCACTTCAGTGGTTTAGCAAGAAAACACAATTAGCCTCTTAACTGATCATCGGTAGGAACATACCGTAAAATCACTGAATGCCTTGGGTTGAAAGGGACTTTTAAGATCATGAAGTTCCAACCCCTTGCCATGGGCAGGGTAGCCAAGAACTAGCTCAGCCTTCCCAGGGCCCCATCCAACCTGGTCTTGAACACATCCAGGGATGGAACATTCACAGCTTCTCTGGGCAGCTGTGCCAGTGCTTTACCACCCTCTCATTGAAAAACTTCCTCCTGATATCTAATCTAAATCTCCCATTCTTTAGTTTAAAACCATTCCACCTTGTCCTTGACTGAGTGGCTGTGTGCTCTCAGTACCACAGGAATTCTCTCCCACCCCTCCTAGCTAAAGTGCTGCTGGGCACAATTCTTCCGATGGGTTTTGCTCCATAGCATCTTGACTATTTGACCCTCGAGCTCCACAACAGAGCCTGCACTGAATCATCAAACATCATAATCTTAAAACACCAACGTGTCAGATTCTTCGTAAAGGATGTATAGGTCAGAGGTAATTTTTTAAAAACTCTTTCTCTATGAATAAGACCTGGATTTTTCAAGTGCATAAAATCCTGGAGTAAAGGCTCTCCCAGAGTCTTTTTCTCCTGTAGAGTTACTACCTCCTCGATAAGAAAAAAGGTGCTCTTGTTTGAGGCAATGGGGGGCATACTGAGCTTCCCATCCCCTCTCTTAAATGCTCTGCCTTTCTTTCCCAGAAAAACCCTGTTGAAAGGAGTGCATTTCTTAGAGTGAAATTCAGAGAGAAGGACTAGAATAGCTTCCTGCAGGCAGTTGCCAGGTTGATATATCAAAGCGATATTGCTTTCTGAATTGAGTGGCACCAATCAGCAGGAACTGTCAGTCTGTGGATATAATAACTGTGGTGCCAGTCATCAGGAATCTAAATGAAAGTTTCAGCTGTTCTTGTATATTTAAAAGTGCTGCTGGCTCAGGGAGGGGAAGAGAAAGAGGGAGGGGGAAGAGATTGGCTGTCAGTGTCAGGGTAAGGATGGCATAAGAACAATTTGGTAAAGAACAGAGCACCTGAATTCTCCTCTCGATGTAGTGCAAGAGTTACACAGCTGAAGTCCTGGCATGAAATACATTTCACATCTGTGCCCTCTGTAACTGCAAAACCTGTTAACTGTCTTTCTGAGAGCGGGTGAAGATTTGTACAAACCTGTCACATCTGCCATGCTGACATCCTACCCAACTGCTTCTCTGGACTTCAGTCCAAATATAGGTCCCTGAAATCTCTGCTTGGCTGCTGGCTGTCTCTGTCAATGCCAGAAACCTGCAGACATCTGATTTTTCAAAGAATAAAGTTCCTCAGTTCTTACCCAGACAGTGACACAAACTCCCCTGGAGTCTGCAGACCAAATGGCCCCTCTGTTCATCCTGCTCAGGGACCCAGCCCAAGCTGGATAAGAAACAGGATGTTCATGAGAAGTCAGAGAGGGAGGACTGGGCTTCTGGCTCCTGCTTCCAGCACTGCTTCAACCACACTTCCACATTCAGACTGCTCACTACAGTATTTGAAGTTGCCTCTCCTGAAGGAGGTAAATGTTTTTTCACCTCCCTTGTGCTGGGAATCCGAAGGTACTGCAGCTCTTGGTTCTATGATAGTGGAGATACTTTGTAGGTCTACGATTGACTGAATGAGTGCTGTAATGAACTGAATCATCCTTCCATGAGGGAATCACAGTTTTGGGATTGGTGCTTTTTTAATTGAAATTTAGTAGGTGAATCATATTTTATTTGGGTCTCATTTTCTAAATACTCTGCACTGTAAACATGAGATAAACCATTATATCCATGCAGCATGAGTGAGTAGTGAGTAAGGTCACAGTATTGATTCAGTTTTCCGCTTACATTAGTGTGACTCACCAGGGAGAGGGAATCTCAGGTAGTTGCAGTACAGGTATGATAAACAGGTAAAGATTGACTTTTCTGGACTGCACAAGTGAGCCCTCATTCATAAAAATGTTAATGTGATAAAAAGTTTATTGACAAAGGCATAAAGTCTCAGCCTCATTTCTGCCCTCGAACCCTCAGGCTACAGATCTCTGACTTTCACCTAACTCTCATAACTATCTGGAAACTCATTTTCCTGCTGAACTGTGCAAAACTCCCCCCTCTGTTAAAAAGTGCAGTGGTATTGTACGTGACATTAAAATTCCTGATCTGAGGATTCTAGCAGAGTAAGACTTCCCACCCAAATGTGGAGACCAGAGGAGGGCCCGGAGCCTCCTGAAAGGAGCACTTCGTTAATGTAGTGGAATTATCTGTTGTTCAGCCAGCTACCACATGTACACAATTACGTGTTCTGCTTTTAATAACATTTGGCTTTTTTCCTCTTAAACAGTGCAAATTTGAAATTGAAATATCGAATGAAAATAAAAATAATTTAGAATTTCAGCAATGTAAAAACGATAATTTATTGTGTCTATCGTGCGGGATTAAGTAGACCTTTTAAACATAGCTTCTTTCCCAAAGAAAGATATGGGTAAAGATAGTATAGGTCTGGTTTATCAATTTACCATAGCACAGTCTCTTAGAGATGATAACCGCTGAAAAAGTGATAACCAGTCAAAAAGAATATGTAATATTGATTTTGAAGATGCATTCAGGTTAACCAGATAT
>PPHD01009150.1:7310-20967 GCA_002909625.1 Bambusicola thoracicus
AAAAAAAAAAAAAAAACACAGGTATATAGGTGTATCCACATGTGAAAGGATTGATGAACATTTTAAATAAAGGGGTAACCTTTCTGTTCTGAAATACCAGCAGCCATCTGTGTCATTTCATATGTGTGCATATATATATTCGCATATACACACATTACCACGTTCTCCTTCAGCTAACCTTTATGCAAGAGAAACTTCTGCTGATGTCAAATGACCAAGAGGATAGCAGCAGCTGATTGTGGTGCCTGTCGGGTGCTGTTGGGTAGGTCTCCCCAGCACCAGGCTGGCTTCCCTCACTACTGCCACTGACCTTGCAAACAGCTCCGACAAAGGTCGGAATGGATTCATTGATCAGCCAGGCCAAGCATATGACAGTCTGTGCCTTAATTGAATCCCAAAAGGGGGTAGACTGGGTTTTTATTACAGAGGCCAGACGATAGCACTCATTAAAAGCTCCACAGACTGTGTGGTTTACTAATTAGTTTATTATACAGACACCTTGACGATGGGCAAAGTTGTCATTTTGCCCTTTATCGCACAGGGGATGTTGTTAAAAGTTTAATCAGCTAACACTGACCAACTTAGCTTGGCAGGCTGCGGACAGTCATTACTGAGGTCACCCCTGCTGTAGCAATCCTGACAGGGTCACAGCATGAATCTCCAATAAAAAACACGTTACATAAGGTAAGAGTGCACCTGAAAGGGAACCAGGAAAAGAGATGTGCTCAGTGGGGAGTGGGAAACAGATGGACTGTTAGGACAAGTGAAGCCTGTTACAGTTTCTTTTTGCTTACATTGTTTAACATATGCTTTTTGGAAATATGGGAAGCTCTCAGCTATTGCTGTGATAAGTTCATTAGAAGGCAGGATAGACTGAACCAAGTGATGTTTGAACAGGCATTCAGTATCTCAGGATTTGAGGAAGGAGGGTTGATTTCCCTAGTTGAGCAGTTCCTAAAACGCAGATAATGGGTTGGTCCAGAGCACTTGAAGGACTTGCACTGGGAAAGCTGGATACTGAGACAACTCAAGCTCCCTTCTCGTCCTCCTTTCCAACAAACGCTGGACAATTTTATACTGTACCTTGTCCTATTTATCCCCTTCAGGTGTGGGCGTGTTATAAACTTAGAAAAACTTTTCATAGGGTTACTTAGTTTTTCTGCAGCGGCAGAAGCCCCAGCAGAGTTGGTACTAACAGCCCACTGATACTGAGCCTTACACAAACAAAGCTCTCACTACATTCCACATCGGAAGACACAGACAGTAACTAGATATAGATAAGTGGCATAGAAAACTGAGGCAAAACGACTGACTAGAATCCCACATCCTCTGCAGCCATGCTGCATCTTCATCATTTTTTCTTAGGAAACTGTCTAAAAAGAAAGATACCTTGGTCACATTGTCTGACTGTGAGTCACATTTATATATATAGTTATAGAATTTCAGTTAAAGTTGATTGGATAGGGACTACTGTTCATTTGAATCTTCTTGAAGAGGGTGTTTTCCACAAAAAAGCTGGTAGAAGAGGACAGTTTCTAATGGTTCCCTTGTGGGAAGGTCCGGGAAATCAGCAGTCATCCTTGCACTTTGGTGTGTGGCATAACACATCAACCATGGCATGTGCTGTCTCTTATTGAGTCACAGCCAAAACGCTCAGGTATGGAACACAAAGTACATGCAGTGCTTATGATGGTCCACGTGGAACAAGAGGGTATTTGAGTGCACGCTGATAAAACACCACAATCTCATTAGGACGAAGTGCAAAGTGGGATGACAGTGGCAAATGAGTTTGGAACAGAATCTTGAGACAGAGATGGAAAGAAAATGAGTTTATTGAGGTTGATATTTGTAGAGGATATGGGACAAAATTCCAGATAAAATGAGACTTTGTTAATTACAGTACAAAGAAGAAATTGTTTATTTAGATAGCAAGCAGTGTGATATGAAAAGAAAATCATAATCCTGTCCTTGCACAGGATCGTAACAGAAACAAAAGTAGATATAAGCCCACAAGAAATCACTTGAATCTGAGTTTCGTCTTAGATGGACAAGAATGCACCATTATATCATCCATAACCCATACATGGGTGGGCCTGAATGAATGCATGTGTTACTGGAACATGCAACAGAGATACCCATGATAGTGAGTCCCAACTACAGCCCGTGACTGAAGCCATAGTGGTCAAACTGAAAGCATTTAATCAGTGTGGTAACTTTATTACCTTAATACAGTATTGGGATATTTATTATTGGCTCCAAGTCACTTAGGACAGATTGCATATTGGCTTTGCTATGAAGCATCGTCTGCATTCTCTCTCTCTGTGACCCAAGAGTTTGGGTCTCTTGTTTCAAACCCCATTCACAACCATCAGATGTAATTCCAGAGCATCACATCATAAGCAGGAAAAAAAAAATATTACAGAATGTACTGTCCTCTTGGAGCTGGAGCAGAATATGAGCTATATAGTATTTGTTTCAGTTCTAATTTATTTATTTGTCTTTTAGACATCAGCTGAAATCCTGGCTTTTGTGAATCAAAATGACAGACGTTACTAGTAAACAGAGCAGAGAATTTCAACCAGAGTATCAGTATCACTGCGAACTTTTGAGGCATCCTTCTTCCAGCCATGTGCCATTTACAATTACATCACATACTGAATGAAGGTGGAAAGGTAGGGGGTCAATTTTTTTCTTTCACACTGACTTTTTTTTTCCAGTTCCAACTATCTGATGCATGTACTACTCCTCAGTCATTGAAGACTTAAATGGCAGAATCCATGTCACTCACATTCAATCTAGCATTACTAAAAGACTGTTACAGTCTTATTTAAACACAAAGTACAGCCTTGAGATGAATAGGCTGGTATTTGTGTTCAGCTATGGCATAAACCGATTATCCCATGCCCAGGGCGAGAACTTTGTCAAAATACTCTGTAGCTTTTTTCAACTCAAAAACCTTAATTTCTTTGCCAGTAAGCAAATTTCCGATGTAGAGGAGCTCATATACATCAAAATCTTACACTGTTCAGTATCTGAGATACAGAGGTGGGCCTTGAGGACTGCTGTCATCAATGGATTCCCAAATAAATGCATATAGGGCTATAGGGAGGTGAAGCACAACCTGGTATGCTGTAATGTGTACTATTCATTTGCACTCAAACATAAGCATAAGATGCAGTGGCAGCAAATTTATATCTGTCAACATATGGAGTAAAAATCAATGAGTGTGTACTTACAGTATGTCCTGAGTGCAGTGCACTGTGGGACATGCAATAAAGGGAATGCGAAAGGGAGCCAACTCCATGACAAAACACAACAGATGCATTTCTATTCAGGGAAACGTTATCTAAATGCTGAGGACAAGAATGGAAGAAAAATATATGACAGACCTTCAACTTGCATTCATCAGCACAGTTCACTTACCTTTAATTTTTACTAGCTGGGCTTGTCCCTTTTCTCTATTTGAAATGTGGATTCATTCACATTTCCCACACAGAAACCTGGCCAGAGTACGCTGCAACACCAGGGCGAGCAATGGGTCATGTAAAATGGAGGTACCACCGACAGTTAACACATCTTGGTAGTCACCCCAGGAGTCTTCTCAGAGTGACAGATTGCTCTGTTACAACCACATAGGCAAATGCTCCATCATTAGCTGACTTTAAAAAAAGCTGCCTTAACTGTGAAACTAAAAGACTCCAACTTTTCCTTTTGCTGTAGCTCCCTCAGGCAATGAAGGAATTTGCGATGTGTGTCAATGAGACATTTGAAATCTCACACATTTAAATCATCCTGACTTCAACAGCATTTTAAGTACACTGAAACTAGCGGCATTTCTAAACTCAAACACTTACCAGTTTCCTTCCCATAAGCTTGCTCCTACGAGCCTCAGAGGCAGTAGAAAATGTTATTATGCGAACAAAGCTTCTCTCTGTAACTGAATTAAATATAAATCCATTAAAAAGAGAGAGATAATATAGTAATTAATACTCTGTGCTACTATATTACCTTTCTATTGCAGACTAAAGGTATTAATTCAGCTTTAGCACACCATTTATCTTGCCATTTTATAAACAGAAAAATTGAGGCACATAGGGGCGCAGTGATTTAACTGAAGTCACAAGGCAAATCAGCATCAGGACAAGCATAAAATCCTGGAAATCTGTTTGTCAGTGCTATACCCTCTGTTGCGGCACTAACCTTACCACAAAGAAAAGATACTCTAGAAAAATTTATGCCACTTGTTTTGCTGTACGAGAATAGAAATACAAATCATTACAATGAAAAATAGTGAATCCTCAGTTCTCCAACCTCAGCCTCAAAATGGTGTATGTCTCAGTGGAAGGAGATCTCTAAGTATCACGGACATTATATCAATCTGTAACACCCATTCAGTGGTGAGCAAACCATGACAACTTCTCTACATCTTGTGTGGTATTTTTCCATGTACATGAAGAAAATCTCATAATCCTGTCCTCTAGTCTTTTACCATGTAAGTCAGCAAGAAGCTCCCATTACGATCAGCGGTGTGAGACTGCAATTAAGCAGTGATTAAGAGTCACACAATGCAGCCCACTGGAGGGATGAGCAGTGTTCTGGCTAACAGGATCGGCAAACACACTCCGTAGAAATGCTTAGAGATACCGCATTAGAAAAAGCATCAGTGCATGGAATTACTGTTCTGCCCACACACAGACATAAATCCAGGTCTCACTCAGCTCTGTGTAAGGATGGACCTGCTTATCCTCCAGAGAGATTTTACATGGCACCATCAGGCTGTCCACAATGCAAAATCAGTCCTTCAGTGATTGCTCGTGAGTACTCAGGACGACAAAGCATTTCATTAATCGTCCATTCCTAATCAGTCTCTTAATAGATCTATAAATGAATAAATACCCTAGAGAAATTGCTACTTTAAAAAAGGAAGAAATTGGGTACCACTTTGAATATTGGCAGGCACAAGAGTTGCCTTTTAACTCTGGAGTCATTCAACTTTTGTTGGAGTGTTACATAAAAGCTTTTAATTTACCAAATACCTTTTTGTGAGTCGAGGGGATCATTTGTGACTAATGAAGAGCAGAGAACATTTTAATAATAGTGACAACTGGCTTTGATATTAATATTGTCTCTAAAAAAGTCTCTTTTGAAGTCTCTGAGATTAGGAAAACCCTTTATATTTTATCCAACCGTGTTAATAAAATTGCCTTGCCTACATAATGCTCTCTCCAAAGAGAAAGTAATTTTCCCCCATTTAGTTCCCTGTGCTATCCTTTGGATATTTATATGTATATATTTTCTCACTTGTCATTATTCTGTGCATCAACATTTCTAATTCTTTTATTAAACAGATTTCTGAAATCGTATTTAAATGAAAATCCAAGTGTAATGTTCTATTTCTTACAGGAGCCTCAATGTATTTCACATTTTATAAATGACGTTCTTTTTTATACGTCATAGATATTTCTTGGAACTTTTTCAGAGGGGAGATGGGATCATGTTTATGTTCATGTTTAATATTTCTCAGATCTTCTAGAGCCTATTATGGGATCAAAAAAGCAGCCCACCCAAAACAAAACGTCATTAGGTGAAGATCCTTTCATACATTTACCTAGGCCAGGAGCTTTAGCTGATATCCAGATTTACAAACATTTAAAATGTTGAAAATGACATTATTAGTTTAAACAATGCACCCTCCTTGAAGTGTTCTGCTGCTGCAATAGATTAGCCCTGGAAGTAGGAAAGAAAGCCCAGATTAATATAGAAGCTTTACCATCCTAAGATAACATGATATCCCCACATGCTAAAGAATGCGGTATTTGCACACTTACTAGTAGGCTTTTATGATTCCTTACCACTTCTCATTTGACGTTTCTAAGATGGTTCACAGTCTGAGTGGCACAGTTATTTTTTTTTATTAAATGCAAGTGATTACATTTTACATTCTTCCAGAATTTTCTCCCCCAAAATTCTTCCTCCACCTCCAAAAGAAGCTTGTTATCTCTTCTTTTTCATGACCATGACAATTTTCCAAAGTATTTTTTGTTTTTAATTTAATGTTGTAGTCTTCTCCAGAAACATTGCATTGAAGCTTTAGATATGGTTTGGTCAGGCTCTTTTCCCTGTAGGAGCTTTCTTCAGGAAGGTCTCTATTTTGTAGAAATTATAGCAGAACAGGAAAATACTAATATCATTGTGTTCTAGGTCTTTTATTCTATGAACAATTACATATAAATGTTACTTAAATATGGCAGACCCTAAGTCCATATCACCTATATAGGTAGACGTAGAGATAACCGCAGTTGAGAGTAAGTTATTCTGTTTAGTTTATGCTTTATACACTTTTTTTGTTAAATTCAACTGCAAAACAAACCATAACCGTGTACTGAGAGACAACAATGTTTAGTTCCAATAAAGGAGGTAAGCTATTGTGGTAGGACAAAAATACTGATATGAAAAAAAAATAAATACTGATGGAAACAATACAATGGAAATAATTCTTTTTAGGTCTAAGCTCTGTCCTTGCTTATACTTTCATTTCTAAAATGAAGCCTACTCAATTTGCCCACAGTTTTCAGAGAGGGTTATAAGTTAAAGCAATACACTTGCTTAAGAATCTTGTTGAATCAGGCCTGCATATGATGTATTGCAGGTCATGAATCATTTGAAACATAAACCAGAAAAAAATCTTTTTCTTCAGTTTCTTTCCTATTGCCCATGATGTATTCCCTCAAGCTCTTCCTTAATTAGGGAAGTTAAGACCAGTAATTTATCTCCAGTTGTTTCTTCCTGCCAGCAGCAGTAGGAGTATTAGCATAGACAGACTTCCAGACATTTTACCATGTGCTCTAACTCTTGAGTAGGTTTTCTTCAGTCCCAGAAAGCAGTTATGTTGCTGTTGTACCTTTTCCAAAGAACAGACATAGAGCAAGATGCAAGCACAGAACCAAACAAATCTCCCAACTTATGCTGATTTCTGAAGATGCCCTGAGTTCCTGAAACACATTAAATTTGGTTTGACTTTGTTATGCTTAGTAAGTGCCAGAAGGTTGTCAGCCACTTTTCTTCCTGGCAGAGCTATCCATGGCACACGTTTTAGGTAGTTCTGACCAAATCTGAGTCTAGTTCTGTTTTGTCTTAAGTTTTCTAACACCTTGAAGCAGAAATTCCGGGGATATGTTTAAATATGTGTAATTTTAACACAAATAGAAGTTTACTACAGTATAACTAAAGGTAGGCCTACAGTTAATATTTACAGACAAGGGTCTAACAAAGAGATGATAGGGCTAGGCTGCTGACTCAGCCATCCCTATCTATATAGAGATTCTGTAGCTAGAGTAAAGGCAACCAAGAAGGTTATAAAGGGTCACAGAAGCCTCTGTGATCTTCAGGAGCTAGAGCGCCCGCAGAGATTCATTCACCTCTACCGCACCTCAAAGTGGGAGGAAGAAAGCACCTTGGTGAGCATTCATTCAGATGAAGAAAACTTTCATGGGAATTTCTATAATGCTTCATCTCGAGTGACTATGTGGTTACAGGAGCTGGATGACTGTATAATAAGGCTCACTGGCTCTCTGATAGAAACTTTCATAAAGGAAAAAGTTACTGATGAAAGTAAAGATTTGTGTGTGTGTGTGTTTCTTGTGCAGCTTGAGGATTCATCTGGATTTCAGTGTCTGTAAGATGAGGGACAACAGGGGAGCAGGCCACAAACCTGAACTCCCTGTGCACTCTTCCTGAAAGTGAAGGAAGAGCATCAAAGGGAATGAGAGTGACAGACTCTCTCACTGAAAGGCATTGTATATTCTTGCTTTAGGTCACAGGCATGGTTTGCATCACAGAGCAAAGTCTGTCTAATTTAACATTTATGAAGTCCACAGTTGTAGGGTACAGTCTTAAGTAGGCTTGCAAAGTTGGGGTGATGTGCGGAGTAAAAATGTCAGAATTTTATTTTTTATTTTCAGCAGATTTAAAATTTGTCATTTATGCCTATCTGTTGGATTCCTCCTTTATTATAAACTCTTATTTCCCTTTCCTTGTGTGTCTTCTTATCTGCTTACCAGGCTGAAAAAGAAAATTGCTATCATGTTATTAAGTTTATATCAACACTTTTACATGTAAACCTCTTTTGTTTGTATAATACACTAAAGCATTACAATATGTGGAAGCAGAGAAGCCATCAGAAAAACATATACACATGGTTTCCATCAGATGCAAAGGAGAATCTTGCCTAGCTGATATTTCTACATTTTTGTGAAATCCACTTCTACATAGAGTTCAGTAAATGAAAAAGCGAGGGTAATATATATAAAATGTTTGTAATAGATTGGGACCAACGTTGGACAGAACTATAATTACTTTTTTGGTAGTTCTCAGAAAGCTATTTTGTTTCCAGTAATTTAATAATTTCACCGATGCTTGAAGGTTTTTTTTCAAACAGTTTTCAAGCTAATTTAATTTTTCAAGAGCTCAGCATGCAGTTAGTTACATACATGCTTGTATATATGTGTGACTGTACAATAATCATGCAGTCTCAGTTATGAGATCAAATGGGCTCGCTTGAGTAAGTTCGCACATTTGCACTGGAATTGTGAACTAACATACTGTGAACATACTAAAGTGGTGTTCCACTACTGTACTCTACTAGCAGGCTTCAACAACAGCATGTCTTCTTTGAAAAGAAAAATGTCTGGGGGAGGAGTTCTATTGTTAGATGTTCTTAAATGAAAATTATAAAGGATGAGAAAATGTCTATTCTTGAATTGTAGTGCATCTCATGATAAACACACTAAAAGCTTGAATAAAGATGGAAAACAGAAGAACGTGATACGGTGATAGTTTATTATACACCAATCAGGAAGCTCACATACAGAAAGCTTTTATTAAGCAACTGACAGTATCATCTGAAGGATAGTGTTGATATTAATAGGAAAAGCAGTTAAGTATTGCTATTGATGACTTTGATTCTACTCAGTAGAGAAATCGGTTGAGAAGGCACATGAGTAAATCAACTGGGTGATCCTTAAACTGCAAAAATAAATTTGAATAGGCCATAAAATGATAAAATCAAGCTTAATTAACATATTATTTATTATAATTTTATTTATTTTTTCTTTTATTGAGACAGTCATCCTTTGGCTTTATTAACACAAATACAGCGATTCATAGCTAAGATTTAACAGGAAGGGAGTTCTGCTGGAGCTTCTCCAGTAGAAAAAAAGACTGGAAATTCAGCAAATGCTAAGGAAAGATATAAACTGAAGATTTGTCATTGGCGACAGTCTGAGACTCAAGAAGAAATAATACAAAGAATGGAAAATATCCCAAGTTCCTAAAGATTCCTAAAAGGAATTGCATAAACAAGTTAAGCAAAGAAGAACAAACTTGGAAAAAATGAAATAAAATGCTACTAGTGAAAGCCAGAGGGCTCATAGAAACCACTGCATGTCCACAAAACTGATAAGAGTAAGATGAGAGAGTTTTGGAGAGCTTTCTCTTCCCCCCTCCCCATTTCCTTCCCATTAGCGACTGGTCTGAGGGTGCCTAAAATATGACGTAATACAAAAGTGGTTTTGCTCTATTCTTCACTTAAAAAAGATAAAGAAATTATAACAACAACAATGGAAAACACAACAGCTTCATATAAGCAAAGAATAAATTAGAGATCATTTAGATAAATATAAACTTTTTCTATTGTTTCTGTACAGACTGAAATAACAGAAACATGTC
Source organism: Bambusicola thoracicus (assembly GCA_002909625.1). Classification (NCBI taxonomy): domain Eukaryota; kingdom Metazoa; phylum Chordata; class Aves; order Galliformes; family Phasianidae; genus Bambusicola; species Bambusicola thoracicus. Next base: position 17,037 of record PPHD01009150.1, read on the forward strand.
TGAAGAATGCATGAGTGGGAAAAAGAGGGAGTGACTGTAAACCTAGAATAGAGAAAATGGGCGATAATATTTTTTGATTTTTAATCAGGAGAAAATTGTAGATATATGTATTATAGACTAAGTATATTAGGAGCAATACCCAAATAACACACCTGTAAATAAAGAATATAGAAGTGATAAGTCAAAATTTACAGATACTTCAGAATAAGAGTTTGTCACACCCATCAAGTTTTCTTCAATGGCAGAACAACAGAATTCATGAAAAGATGTGGTTGTGAGTCATCATAAGACTCTGACATTATTTGAAAGACATTGTCATAAGTAAAACAAGAAAATGCAGACTGAGAATCTACTGCAAGTACATCAATTTAGGAAACCGAATAAAAAAAATAGTTATAAATTGGTTGCTATTAGAGTGGAGTAATGCAGAATAGAAAGAGACAGACATATTTTTATCTATCCTAGCTTTGACGTTATCCATTGTTTTCAGTAGTTGTGAGTTGAATTGAACATGTCTAATAACTTTTGTGTATTATGTCCAATCAGGATGACTTGGAAGACAAGATTAGATTTTAAAACAGTTTTACCAAATTAGAATAATATTATTGAATAAATAATAGGCAGCTTAATAAGGCCCAGACCACGTTACTATGGTTGTTTTGATTCTGCCTAACCAAAGTAATAACAAATTCTGCAGAAGTACAGGATCAGAGAGGGACATCTATGCAGCAGTTTTGCCAGAAATGGTTTAGTGGTTATAAATGATAGTGATCTGTACATGAATCAATAATTTTAACCAATTGTACTAGGAGTTATAAAATGAAGTGTCACATTCAGACGAGGGCTGTAAAAATGATCCAATGGCTGGAACACCTCCCCTGTGAGGACAGGCTGAGAGAGCTGGGATTGTTCAGCCTGGTGAAAGATGGCTTCAGGGAGAACTGAGAGCTGCCTTTCAGTATCTAAAGGGAGGCTCCAATGAAGAGGACAAACTCTTTATAAGTATCTGCTGTGACAGGGCAAGGAAAAACGATTTTAAACTAAAAGAGGGGAGATTTAGATTGGATGTATTGTAGAAACTTTTTACAATCAGGGTGATGAGGCACTGGCACAGGTTGCCCAGAGAGGTGGTGGATGCCCCGTCCCTGGAGACACTCAAGGTCAGGCTGGAGGGGGCTCTGAGCAACCTGGTCTACCTGTGGGTGTCCCTGTTCATTGCAGCGGAGTTGGACCAGATGGCCTTTAAGGGTCTCTTGAACTCAAAATATTCTATGATTCTGTCATATAAATCATGGCAAGTAATTTTTTAAACCTTCTATTAAATCCCTCAACTCTCATCTCCAGGACAGGCTATCACATTTTAAATAAGATTTAAAGAAAGAAGAGACGGTCTAGAGATAAGTGACATAAACAATCTAAGACTCATAGAAAAATGTCTTACAAGCAAAATTTGAGAGGAGTGGGCCTGTTTAGCCTGGAGATCAGAAAACCGAGAGGAGATGAATTAACAATACTCAAATCAGTTGATTCCCACAAAGAAAAAGGTAGTAAATAATTTTTTATATACAGTGGAGGAAAGTGGAGAAGGATAACAAGGTGAAATTATGTGGAATATCAGGGTCCTTTCTGGCTATGATTTTTGTTTGTTTGTTTGTTTTCTCTGAAGAAGCAAAATATTTTCTCTTCCTCCTATCCTTTCTAAATTAAAATTATTCAGTAGATTTTTTCCTGTAGCCTAATTATTTAGGCAAATGTTATACATAAAACATTCCAAAAATGAAAACAGTCCAGTCTCTCTTCATGCATATGACTAAATTTAGGACATTCAAGCAATTTCCCTATTTATGTGATTGAAGCAGAGTGCTGCTTGTTACAAACACCTTAACTTTATCTGAGATTAAGCTAATATATGTGGACTTTGCCTGGTTAGTTTGTCTATAGCTTCAGAATTCATATATATTTAAATCAAAGATAGGTGCAGATGATCTAAGCCCTCAAATTTCTGAACATATGTATTGCAGACCTTCATCTCTTCTTCACTGTCCCTTGCTAGCAGGGGGTCTGTACATCAAGAATTTGTGTTCTGACCTTATAGTTTGAAAGGTATTGAGTGTTTCAGCCTCTGCTATTGAAATCATTGGATGTCTGTTGCTGACTCAGATAGGAACAAGGTTAAGCCCGTAAATAGTAACATTATTGAAAATCACTTCTTTAACTGCAATTTTTTCACTAACACTGAGGCTCGTTTTATCAAACTTCTCTCCTAAAATCATTTGTGAGGCCTTGTATATCCACAGAACTATTAACATGTTGCTGGAAAACAGCTGGCTTTGCTTGCATTTCTGTGAGGACAGTTCAGAATGTGTAGCTATTAAAATAGCAATTTCTTTGTTATTCTGTCATCTTGGAAAGTCACTGTAGAGCAGCCAGCCCTATACTGAACATGCTTGCCTGTGAGGACCCACAGAAACATCTACCTGAGTTTTCTATGTAATCCCACACTAATCAGCCATTGCTGTTAATTCATTCCTCCTTCACTGAAAAGAGTGGACAGGTATGGAGGAGTTACTGCATCCAGAACATTAGGAAATGGACTTCACTGATGTCTTTGGTACCCCACAACATCCTATCTCCAAAATGTAAAGATATGGATTTGATGGGCGGACTGTTAAATGGACAAAAAACTGGCTGCAGGATCAAGTGCAGAGAGCAGTGGTGTCAGTTCAGTGTCTGGATGGAGATCAGTGATAAGTGGTTTACCCCAGGGGTCAGTGCTGGGGTCAATACTCTTTAATATCTTCATCAATTACATTGACAGTGGAGTCGAGTGCACTCTCAGTAAGTTTGCTGATGACACCAAGCTATACCACACACCAGGCCTCACCTGGAGTACTGTGTCCAGATGAGGAGTCCTCAGTACAGGAGAGATACAGACCTGTTGGAGGGCATCCAGAGGAGTGCTACAGAAATGATGCCAGGAATGGAACACCTCTCCTATGAGGACAGACTGAGAGAACAGAGGCTGTTCAGCCTGGAGAAGAGAAGGTTCCGAAATAATCTCACAGCAGCCTTTCAATATCTAGAGGGGAGCTACAGGAAACGAAGGGACAGAGTCTTTAGCAGCGTCCATGGTGATAGAACAAGGGGAAATGGCTTCAAGCTTAAAGAGAGCAGATTTAGGTTGGATATAAGGAAGAAGTCTTTTACAGTGAGGGTGGTGAGGCACTGCACAGGTTGCCCAGAGAGGTGATTGATGCCCCATCCCCAGAGACTTTAAAGGCGAGGCTGGATCAGGCCCTGGGTAACCTGCTCTAGCTGTTCCTGTTCGTTGCAGGGGAGTTGGACTAGATGGCCTTTAAAGACTCCTTCCAACTCTAAGGATTCTATGATTCTTTGAGATCTGTGGAATAGCTATTGCTGTAGAGCTACAGAAAATCACTGAGGATAGGTGGCATTTGATTACAGACTGTGAGGAGCTAAATTTTACAAGTGTGGTGCTTGGGGTGGTAGGTAGGTGCATAAATGTCTTTGTGAATCAAGCCTGTAAAGAAAAGAAAAAAAAATCTAGAACCTCCTATTAAAATCAAAACTTCTCCATGAATAATCTTTTAAAAGTTGTTATCTTTGTAAATCTTAATTGCAAATTACACAGTACCCTAAATTACAACACTGGGATAGAGTCACATTCTCTATGTTGAGATAAAAGGTTGTTTTTCTATTAAAAATAGCCTTTAAACATATTATAATGTTGTCTGTTTACTCACTTGTTCTAATTTTATTTTCTATTTTAATATTTTTCTAATGTTTTTCAACATATTTTTGTTCTTAATTCTCAATTGAAGACTGTTTTTGAATAAAAAACAGACTGTGATGTTGTCAAACCGAAGTAGCATGAAACATGTATATGTAAAAAAAAAAAAAAAAAGGGGGG
>PPHD01009151.1:0-20966 GCA_002909625.1 Bambusicola thoracicus
GGGGAGAAATCTATGAAACCTGGACATTTCCAACCCCTCTCAGAAAAGTTACCATACGTGGATGTATATCATAGAAGAAAAAAAGAAAAATACCTTTTTACAACATCTATAAAACTCTGATTGTAATAAATGTCTGCTTAATTAATACATCAGGACATAGATCCATTTATTCTCCCCTCACTTGCTATCATTCTCCCTGTTCAGATTTAATAATGCAAAAAGGTTGCTCAGATGCCAAATGGTAAAAAATAATAAAAATACATTCATCACCGATACGAAAAGCAGAAATGCCTGGTGGCACAGCTAGCACGGAGAACACAGCCAAATTTCTTAACTGAAATCCAAACAGCGTTTCACCCCAAAATCTTCAACACATACAGTGAAATATATGATACGATAAATAAAGCAGCCTGAGAAATGCATGCAGAACAGGGAAAAAGGTGCCCAGAATAACCATTATTACAATATGCACGCTGAAAGGGAGGGAGAAAGGGGCAGAGAGAAAGAGAGAGAGGAAAAAAAGCTTTCAAGACAGTTAAATTCATGAGGGCTACAGAGCCTCAAATTGAAATTATCTCACTCCACACTGATAAATAAAGTAGCTCTGGTACCTAAATCATGACACTAACTATACGTTTCGATTTTTTTAAGTAGTGATTAGGTGGATACTCAGGGGAACCTACTAGCCTTCACAGAGATAACAGACTCAACTTAATATCAACTTAAAAAGAGACTTGAATTCTAACCAATCTCATGTAATGAATTGAAATTCTATAGCTTTCAGAGGGAAAAAAAAAAAAAAAAAAGATAAAAAAGCGATGTGGCTCCATTCTCTAACTTGCTGTCAGGAAATATAATTTGTGCTCTCAGTGATTCACCTAGCTCATATGCAGCATGCAAATTTATTTCCCTAATAATCAGACCTGGAGATTGCCCAAGAGGATTAATAGCATCATTCCTTATGACCGCCAGGATATTATGCACCTCTGACATGGAAAAATTGTGTTAGTTCTACAGAGAAAACGCAAGGATATTTGTCCTGCTAGACAATATAATAGGCTGGTGCATCATCAGATTACAATGTCATTTCAAAAACCTTGAATACAAATAATGTACAGTGGGGGAAATGTTGGTACAACCTCCCTTAATTCAGTAGCCTTGAATTCACATATATTTTTTGCCTTTTTTTTTTTTTTTTTCCCTTTCTCCATAATAGTCTGTAGAAGACTGCAAGAAAAAGGCAGAGGTATTTTATATTAAAACCATATCTTTTTGTTTGCTCTTATGTTATTCTTTAAGAATAGCTTATATGGACACTGTGAGGAAAAAAAAACACACCGTAAAATCCACTGCTTCCCATTTTTCAAAGAGCTGAATACACCCGTAGCTACAGTGTACTGTATTCTAGATGTGAATACAGAGCAATTTATTTGCACAATTGCTTAATTTTGATTCTCAAGTCAAAGCACTGTATTCTGCAAGCTCTGGTATTCACATAGAAAGAATTTTAATTTTAAAAATCTTTTTAGATGAGTCGGTCAGGAATTTTCTAAAAAAAGAAGTGTTTCCTGCTGTACTTTAGACCAAAGAACACCGCCTCAGAGACAAGACAAAATTTCATTATTATGCGCATGGGAGCAATAAGATTAGCTCCTATTGCTGCCCCTAAGGTGGAGCAGCAGGAGGAACCAATGGGACGATGCTAATGTGTATGTTAATAGTATTCTCCTAGAAGAAGTTGGGATAATTAAACATGTACCATCTCTTTAAGACAGAACTGCACACATTTTCTTCGGATGGGTGTTTACAAGATTTCCAATTTCAGGTCACAGCCATTTCTGAGATTGCTTAAGAAAGAGATGGGAATAACTTATCTTATTCATGTATTCAAAGAACCTTATAAAATGTGCAAAACATCACAGTTTTAAGGGGTAAAACATGCATCTTGCCTTGACAGACCTGCTTTATTATATGTAGTGTTGTACACTGACCTAATATATTGAACATTTTTAGCTAATATACCTTGTAGGAACCAGCCTTTAATCTGATGGATTTTATAGTATCTCATTAGGGTGTGTTTATATAGCCTGATACTAAACACTTTTTCAGATTCACGTTCCTTATTAAAATCGTGAGCTGTATTGATTTTTAGTCGAACGGCAACAGTGACATTTTAATATTAAGAAAAGCTGTTCTGAAGTTATTTTCACAGATCACAACTAGTGTGACACAAACAGTGCACATCACTCTCATCTTTCTTTACAGCCTCAATTACAAGAATCAGGATGTGTTACCCCACCAGATTTCCCATTGGTTGAGCAATTCTCTTCTAACACTTAGAATATCAAAATGCATTTTTATTCATTGGTTTGGGAGGGGGATAGTTGTTTTTAAATATACGTCAGTGACAAGCCCCCAGACAGTATTTATATTTTTTCCAATAAAGAACGGTGTGTTTTTAAAAACAAAATACCTTAATGCATCTGCTTTTCAAGTTTCCATAACAAACTGAGTAGCTATAGCAATGCTTACTCTAATACAGCAAACACAAAAACTTAGCATTCCGAGCAGTGTAAAAAAATAATGACTTTCACATCCTAATGTCTCCATTTTGTAAACCAGTCTTCAAAGGTAAATCTAATGTCAGCAGTAAAGAGAGTGGCTCCAATATTTCTCTGAGGAGTCATGGGGAAATAATGATCTTTGAGGCATTGTAAATAGTTTAAATTATTGGAAGGTTCCTTGTAAGAAATGAAATATGAGAATTAAGAAAAATAAACTCGTTTTCTGTATTGTGAAGTTAGGACATTTGGAGGTAGCCCAAATTTTAAATGCAAATATTTAGAGAGAAAAATTATCGCCTCGGAGACCGGCAATTCATACACTTATTCCTCACTCTTCTTGATTTAATGAACAGTCTGTTAATACGGTGTAGTTTGAAAAACGAAAAACAGACGTAGAAGAGTAGGTGTTCATTACATTTCTGCATTTCTAAAATCAATCTTTAAGTCTTCAGCAGGGAAAAGGCTTGAATTTAAATTGTGGCATATAGAAACTACTAGATTTAATGCGCACAATTGTGGGCTTTAAATCTAACTGCACCTGTTACTTACTGAAGGACCACAGCCACAGTTCAGGAGCCTCAAGGAACCCTCTGTATTTGCCCCAAAAACTTTAGGTACGGACCGGTTCTCAGAAGGCAAATTTTCTGCATTTTGCCCCTGGCATGCTATTCATTATTAAACATTACAGTTGTGTCAATTACTTCTTTCCATAGTTGATTATTATCCTGGTTATTCTACCAGCTAATCAACCCTTTTCTAAAGCATGTCTAGCAGTGGCTTTGAATTGACATACAGAATATAATTATTTGTGCAAATTTCTTTTGTTTCTCTTTAGCCTCAGAAATTGGTTAATTACTTTAATCCAAACAACCCCTCAAAAAGAAAATATCTTGCTTTACCAATTTATTTTTAATCAATATTAGGCTGAGCTTTGAAAGCCGACTATTCAGCCAATGTAAGACACCGTGCCGAGAGAAGGAAGCATTTTATGTGCGTGCTTTAAAGCCAGTTGAAAACACCTTCATCTGAAAGACTTTGTTAGCTTTATCAGATCCAAGGCTCTTCTGTTCGAGGTGTAATTATTTTACCATTATTACATGCAAGGCTTTTAACAGAACAATCATTCCTTCTATTTAAACTGTACGTTTTATAATTTATTACATCTCTTTGGTCATCAACTCACTATACAAACAGTTGGTCACCAGTGACCAATTACATTAAGGTTAAGCAACATAACTTTAAATTAGAAATAATCTAGTGTATCTTCATCAAGGGCCTGCTGTGTTTCCAGCACTGTTTATGAGATGATACTAAATGTGGATATGGAGCACGCTCACTGGGACCAATTCCTATCGGTCTGAAAAGGGGAAAGTCTTGAGCCTGCACAGGTCCAGAGCTAATTAATGGGATAACATCTGCTTTACACACTCTGCTGTAGTAATTTCTTGCAACTTCACTGTGAAGATGCATGGGAAACTATCAGACAAATAAGCATCTGTGCTGAACCATATTAATCTGTAGTGAAGCTGAAAGTGGGAATTTCAATTCTCCTATTAGCCTGGCAATAGGCGGTGTGGAGAGGAAGAGGACACAGGGCATGTTTCTCTGGATTACATGATTGCTAAATATGCAGCACAAGATATATATTTTGTTCTGCTTGCACACACATGCTTATATATGCACTTGCTATTCAGCTGCCTATGGGCTTGTTTTTTTAACAGAGAAAACAACAAGCAGCTGAAGATGACCACACTCCTCATGCAACCATCAATTTTATACAGGAAGACGTTGAAGTGGTTTTATCACATTACTTAAAAACACAGGAAGAACTGCTAAAGAAAAAATAGAGTACTGTACAACAGGCTTCAAGAGTGATAAGTCGACTCATGTTGTTTTATCAGCTTGTGTACCACGCGCACTGGTAGGGGGGGCCGTGCTCCTCTTCCAATTTGAGATTTAAATAAATAAAACAAGAAAGGCATACTGCCCACCCAAAAAGACAAAAATAAATTTAAAAAAAAATCTGAAAAAAATACCCACAGATTTCTGAATTGTATCACTTTGTCTGAAAGTTAACAGGAGATTTTAATCACGGGGAGTTGTACGTTGCTTAATTTTGCTCCCGAGTTTTTCCCGGTGAAATCCTGCAGGGCAGAGGATCAGACTGCTGAAGAGGCATGTCCTGTTTGCACACATGTATGCTTTTGTGTGTACCTGTCTCTGCTTACACAGATGTGAAACAAATTAATATTTTCAATGTCTATACTGTGAACATACTTACTTCTGTAAAGCATATATGCACAAAAACACAACAAATGCGTGACAGAGGAACAGAGAAAAAACATTAAAGATTAAAAAAACCAGAAATGGGTATGTACTGTTAAATGCCTGGTTTCGGGCAAAAACAGAATAAATCGTATTGTTCTTTTCATAATATTATTATTATTGCCAAATTATGATTTACAGGATTAATTCATTTGAGCTAATGCATACAAATGAATTGCTTCTAAACAAGGAAAAAAAAAAAAAAAAAAAAAAAAAAGAAAAGGATATCTTTACAGTAAAAATTGCATTAATAGTCATTCACCTTTACCTAAGAGGTTATGAGTTCGTATGTCAAGCCTAAGGAATATTTTCCATAATTTGTATGCCATTGTGTACATTCGATTTATTTGTTTGCTATGAGGTATTGAAATATTCAGGCTACTGGGAATTAAATGCTTATTTGACTAACAATGCTTATCTGTGAATTAATGGTATAAAACATGGAGTTTTCTAAAAGGCTGTCACTCAGTTTTATTTATGGAGATACTACTGAGACAAGATTCAAGGTCTTTTCAAAGAACGCTAACATCTCATTCTTAGGGAAGGAAAAATATTATTGACTTAACGTATTTAGCAATCCCATGTAATTGTATGAACTGCTGAAATGACACAGTGCTGGCTCTCATCGGATGCAAACAGCAAGTGCACAATGAAGCAGGATGGTGCACCGCACAAGCAGAAGCCAGAATGGCTTTGTTTTCAACTTTTGTGAGTGTGTGTGTCCACGGGGAGGGAGTCTGGAGAGAAAAGGAACAGGATTTCAAGTCCCAGATAATGCAGGATTCTTATGTGAACCATTAAATTTGAGACCAGAAAGCGGGTCTGAGTTTTAATTTGCCTAAGCATACAATGATGGCCAGCTTCACCACCGTTGTGGTATTCTGATTTGCTGGTAGGGTTAATAGGAAGCACACAGCTACCGTTCTTATTCTTTCTCCTAAAAATGTGCCATAAGGCAATACGGTTATAACAGGGGTGAATCCTCAGCTCCACTAGTCTATCAGCCCTGTCAATGTTATTTGAACCCTTATTTTCCTTAAGGGGCTCATTCAGCTGTCCTAATATGTATACAGTGATAATATAGTCATACGCATAATAAAAAAGAGCTTCAAAATTATAGTTTGCTTAGTAATAATGCAGTGCTGTGCTGAAGTGATTGGCAACTGTTGATCCAATTATATAACCGGTTGCTTCTTAAAATTCAGGGATATGAGATTGATATATAATGTGCTGTAAAGTGTAAAAGAACTGGACAGGAAATAAGGCGGGTTGAATTTTTTAGCGCTTTGATCAAATTAGAACCAGGTTGATGAAAGGAAATGCCTTGGGTTCTCTGCTTGAAGTTTTGTGTCATACAAAAGGCTCTTGAAATGATCAATTTTGCACATGTCACTCACTCAGCAAGCGCAGAGTGAGCAAGCCTGTGCCAGGAGGAGGCTCTGCAAGTGGCTGCTCAGTGCCACCCTGCACAGGGCAGGAGGAGCCATAGCGCTCCCACTGACCGCAGTGAGACTCAGAAGGGGTGGGCACAGCTGAGGGGACACCCGGGGTGTGCAGCTCTGCTGGCCAGGTTCCTGCACAGCCCAACACAGGTCGTCAAAGACAGCAAAGGGGCACCTGGTGAATACCCCGGAAATAAATGCTGGACTATCTTTGCTGCTGCTCTTTTAAGCATTTCTCTAGCTAACTCTCTAACTAGCTTTCATCCATTGTAACCCTCTGCCTGTCCCCTGCTTTTAAAACAGCTACTATTATTTATGAAGTGCTGTAGATGTGCAGTGAGCAGCACAGGGACTTTTTGCTCTTATTTTTCCTTGAGGACAACTTGAAAGGAGAGAAAAAAGCACTCATGAAAAGGCACCTTGCAGGTAAAGCTGTGGTTCCTCTGCCGCTCGGGCTGTCTCTGAAGAATGACTCCATAGTGGCGAGGCCTGGATGAGACGCAACCTCGCTGTGACTTTTCTGGGATCAATCTCACTCTGTACTATACACCACTCCACGGAGCACTTTACATCCCCCTTTTCAGTCTTAATGCAATGATATTTCAGCACTCCTCAAATGTACCCCAGAAATCTGCCTCCTCCCTATGACTCCAGATCCCCAAATCAGGAAAAGTGAAATTTGAAGTGAGGCGCCTATTGGCTCTGCTAGACAGCAGTACCTCTGATGAGAAGAACAGAGATTTACAAAAATAAACTATGGGGCACTGGGTGCTGGCTGAGGAACAATTCCATTCCCCAGGGCGGGTACCATATTTCCCATCCACCTACTGCAGCAGAATACCAGAAAGAAATGCTAAGGGAGCTTGGATGCTGAACAACCTGCTGGATTTCCATTACTCTCGGGGTGAGACTCACACAGAATTCCTTTTCATTTGGTGTATTTCCCCCTGCTGGGAAGTCGTCAGGAAATGGGGTATCAAAAAATAAAACCCCGGGGTGAGAAGCACTGATGGATTAGCACAGTGACCTTCACCCAGGCGTTCCCAGTTTGTGAATTACATCCCTGGTGTTTGCGTGGGATGCAGGGTAGCTAATAACTGCCTGTTTCGATACCAGAGCAGCTCTTTTGAAGTCAATTGGTGTTCTTCAGTAACAGAAATGCCACACAGTACCGAAAACGAGAGGACGCCACAGTGCAATTTCACTGAAAAAGATGCATGTGGCATTATTTGAACAATATTTCTCCAAGTTCCAAGGCTGGCATTAGAGAAATATCGATATAGCTCAGCTCTAGCGGCAGCCGTTCACAAGTGCACGCGCTAATAAGGTATAATTTGACAATATGGTAGAGGTCTGTCTTTCCAGCTCCATTATCTGCGAAAGATACAGCTCTTGTGCCAACTTGGTTGCACAGCAGTAGCATTTTGGTCCACAGCCAAAACAACAAGGAGCTGCCAATGGAGCTGAAGATCAGGCACCAGGCCAGCAGGGATCAGAGAACGAGATGGGATGGCCCAACCCTGGGCAGAAAGGGCCCCTCCAGCACCGCCTGGCTGGGACACAGCATCGTGACAGCTCCTTGCGACACGGAAACACAGGGAACAGCAGAGAATGGATGCACTTTAAATAACGTTTGCTTTCTTCTTTTTATCTCTTTTTTTTTTTTTTTTTTTTTTCTTTCTTAGATCACACTTAATAAGATTCCTCGACATCAATGCTGTGGATGAAATTGAAAGCTGTATTCTCCTAAACGTGTTCCCAGCGTTCCATTTTTTACAGAGCTGCCAGGGGCTATTCTGCATTCCCACAACTGCTGCAAATGTAACATATTGTTTTGCCATAAAAATTAGCTATAAAAGTGTGAAAAATGCCAGAGATCCAAATGTGAGAAACAAAAGAAGGGGGTATGGGTTTCGCACCCCTTTAGTGGACATTTTATTTATTTTTCAAATGGAGTAGACATATTTATAGCTACTGTATTTCAATTATCTCTAATTTCACACGTTTTATGCAAATTCTAGACATTTCAATTGCAAATGAGAAGGGAACTTATTTTTAAAGTGGAGCAACACAACATTTCAGATCTCAGTTTTAATTCCAAATGTTTCTACATCACTGTTAAAAACTTTTAAAACCTCATTTACGCTGTGACTCAAAAATTAGGTGCAATTTAAAACAAAAACAAAAGACTGCTATACAAATTAGCTATAATTCAAAAACATCTTCCACACCTCCTCTTTTAAATCAATATTCGTAGGTAGGGAAGGATAGGAATTTGACATTATATTGTTCAGTGGCCTGCTGTTTACATGGGAGTTAGTAATTTATCAGTATTGCCCACCACTGATAAAAACTGATAATTATCCATCCCGTTTTCTTTTTGTGCCTCTGTAACTTCAACAATCCGGGACACAGATATTCCTTTACTACACGAGCACTCATGTCGATGTACACGTGCAGTCACAGCTTTAAAATCACACTGTGCCTATGGAGTTCTCTATGCTGAGAAATCTATGTACAGCTTTTCACTATCCAGAGAAAAGTTCCAACTATTTACTGAAATAAATCAAACAATTTTATTATAAACAGAAATTTACTGTCTGAAATGTGGAGTTTGTTTTTTTTTTTTCTTTTTTTTTTTTTTTTCTTCCCTGCTTTCTTTCTATTTGGTAATTTATTTAAATGCATTCACAAATGCATTCAAAAAATGAGACATAGCATTTTGGTTAAGACATCTATATTTCAAATCAACATCCCCAGGACTGTGCACAGCTCCGTTAATACTCTTTTTATTTGATTAGGGTAATCTGCTGTTGTGCTGTCTTAATCTTTATCCACTACCTTTTAACCAATCAATATTTTAGGGTTATAGACTCAGAAGGTAGACGATAATTCTGTAGATAAACTCTCTAGGCACTGCTGACATAGTCTGGTTGCATATTTAATATCTTTTCAGAGGATTCACAACTCCAGCAACATCAGAACCTGCCCAGAAGAAAACGTCAGGCCTTAAATTTTCAAAGCTGTGTGCAGGGATTTGGCCACCTGACTCCTATTAACGTCAATGAAAATTTAGGGGTAAGAAAAGCAGTGTCTTTTCCCTCAGACCATTTCTTGTCTGAAAGGAACCAGAGAACAAGAGAAAGGAAATGAAAAGCAACTTTATACTGTAGGTTGAGACCAGCACGGCCTGCTGTTGGGGTAGGAAGCATGCTGAAGCAGGACACTGTTCACTAAAACCAGTGAGCATCTCCACACCTACCAAAATAGGTAGGTAGGAGAACAACTTCAGAAGGAAAGAAATGGATTTTGTGTTTTTAAAATGTCTTTAAAATATATATGTTTTAATTTTCCTCAGTTAAAATTATCTGTTGCTAAAGATATTAATTTTGCTGAAGATAAAATTACTTGTCAGACCTCTGTTTATGGCCTAATTACCTTTTGTAAGGAAATAAGAGTATGAAGGTGGGAGAAATAAAAGGAGTAAAAGTAAAGTACAGCTACCTACCTTCCTGCAAGAGGGGCTCTCAGTGCTGAGCTACTTGTGCATATTTCTCCAATGCTTTGTATGTTTCATACCCAGAACACTGTATTTGCTCAGGCAAACTTGGGCTGTACTGAGCTCTATCATGCCTCATGTGCAAGGCCAGGGCAGGGGCAGGACGGGCTCAGCTGCCCACAGCCTCTCTGCAGAGAGGCTTCACCTCCCTGTGATTCCAGCTCCTTGTCATAGGAGAGCTAGTAAGGGAAATCTGGGAACAATGGCTTGGGGAAAAAAAAAAAAAAAGCCAACACGGAGTAAATCACTGCACTTTCATCTCAAAATGTTTGTCCACTTTGATTCCAGCTTTGGAACTCATAAATATTTTTTCTCTCAGTTGGAAGCGGGTGCTAAGCATGCCCCTGGAAGGCTGTGAGGCTTGTAATCCAATGGAAAGACCCCCGTGTTCCAGTGCTGCAAACATTACAACTAGCACACTTTGTTCTTGTTTTGGTCATCTGTAGGCATGCTGATGGATCTTCAGCTAAAGAGCAAATGCCAGAACTGCTGGGTGTATTTCTTAATTGATTTGCCTATTACATTAATATGAAAGGCAGTATCCCCACAGAGATGAGCAAGGTTTGGAGAACACTGGGACAGGAGTACACTGGTTCACTTCAAACTTTAAAGCTACTCTGATCAGGAAAAAGGGGGAAAAGAAAGCAACTATAAATCACTGCCAATAAGACAAACAGGAGAACTGAACTCCTTCCAGCTGACATCTTGTCTAGGAAATGGGTCCCCCAAGGCCCTGTGAGTGGCATACAGGAAGAGAAGACACTCAATACAGTCTCACTTGATTCATACAGCATTCACGGTAAGTGGCAGCCATGATGCCATCCCAACTGCAGCTCTACCTGGCAAACCTTGGGAGCGGCACATATATGGAAGATGGGTGAATCTGGCCTCAGACAGAACCTGTCTTTTTGAAGTGTTCTTTGAAGCATTGCCAGGAGAGCTGCCCAGGTACATTTTTGAATGTATTTGATGAAGAAGAAATTTGTATCTGTGTTCATTGCACAAGATGTAAATGTCTCTTTTGTGGTAGGAAAAAGTCCTGCTCACTGGAAGTGATTCTAATCTAATCTGACATGCGGTATTTGTAAACGTACTTTAGTGTCCCAACCTATTTACAGTGTTTACATAAAACTCCCCGAAATCTCCACATTCCTTGAAAAGTTAATCCAGTACAAATATTGACTGGCTGTCAATTGAGCATTATTGACTTGCTCCAGGACTGTGCTTTACTGCCTTAACTGATGAAACTTGTTTTCTTCGCCTAACTTAATTTCTTTTTTGGCCTGTTTTTGGCCAAATAACACGTGCTAGAATGCACCTCTTCCACTCACTGTGATGGGGCTGCCTCTTCTGGTTAGCTATAGTGGGAGGGCAGCTGATACACTCTGCTGAGTGTCATAGGAGCTTGGAGAAGGAAGCCAACAACCCAGTCTGCGTCTTGCAGACAGGACCTGAATCAACACCAGTCCCTTCCCCTGCAAATATTTGGTTCATATCAGCTCCAGTACAGCAACTGCATGGTTGTACAGTGCAGGTTCCAGACGGGCTGGAAAGATGTCTGAACAGTTCAGCAGAGTCTGTGAAAGGTAAATATGAAAAGCAAACCGACTACTGGGGGGTTTAAACTCCCAGTATGGCAGCCTATGCCTTCAGTAGGAGTTGGTTGTTGTTGCTGTTTCTTTTGTTTAGGATCTCTGTGCCTTTGTGTCTTTTAATCAGGACTAGTATAAATCAGGTTGACCAGAAACCAATGTTCGTGATGTAAAATGATCTTATTTTAAACAACAGAGAAAACATTATTTATCATTTCATTTCTTAAAATCTATAGATTCTAGAAACAACTATGCAGGAACCAAAAATAGCAACTTTCACATCACTCCCTGGTACTGCAACAAATCCCACCAAGCATTTTAAGTTTTGACCCAAGGTCAAGTGAAACTGACAATAAATCTTAGGCTGAATTCGATATCGTTTAGCTGCAAAACCCAAAATCTATTATGAAAGATTTATCAAAACTTACAAGAAAGGAACCCAAAATGTTTCAGTTAGGGCAATGAAGGACAAAAGAGTGGAATGACAGTCAGGCAAATATTTGTAGAACTCAAAAGTCCATAGCAATTCAAAAGCTTGGTACAACTCTCTGACCTCAAAACAACATTTAACAAGGAATCTGGTGGATTTTGCAATTAAGATAGACATATATATGTCTGTGTATTTCACAAGAGAATGTAACAGAGTGGACACTTACACTTTGCAGCACTGTCTGCTTCTCCACACAGGGATGCTTTTTAAATTGCATACATCTCCCAGACAGTGTTTGGTGCTGAGACAGAATGGTGCTGCCATCTGTTCCTTCTTATCAACAGTCTGGTGAGAGAAGGGCACAGAGAGAAAAAAATAAATGGGGTTACACTTTATAGGTCTTATTACTACCTCTTCAGTTAATATTCTTTGAAACTTTGAATATCAAGCTCAGATGGTAAGATGGTCCCATTCTTTCAATTGCATAATTGAACATACTCAGAGTACCTTTTTGGGAACTGAACAAAGTCATGACAGTTTTGCTCTCAGGTTGCCAGCCACAGCAAATTTCTTCTTCTCCAATCTCTATAGTTTTAGCCTTTACAACTTCTTTACAGGACTACCTCTCCTTCTAGATACTTGATACTTGATACTAGATACTTGACAAAGAATCTACCCTGTAATACCAGCTATGTCAGGAATGTGCATCCCCCCTGTTAAGATAGTTGGCTAACTTAAATAAGGTTAAATGTTGATATTTTCATTAGTTCACTTGTCATTAAGTTTTGGGGGTAGGGTTGTGTGGGTTTTTTAAAAACACTTATCACAAATAGTGTGTGTTGTGTTGGTTTTTTTTTGTTTTTGTTTTTCTTTAAGGGACTGATTTGTGCTAAGATTATTTTTTTTTTTCTCTTAACAAAACATGTGTTATCACTCAAATCCTGTCAGAGGAATTCAAGGTGTCTTAAGCAGTTTAGCTAACAGCCTCCAAGAGCATCACAGTAGTACTGCCATATGTCCCAGTCTGAAGCAACTGTCTCCTCTGCTCCTCCTTCAGCAGACCTCATGCTGCTCACTCCTGTCCCCAGTAACCATGAGAGGAGCAAGAAAAAGCCCTGTGTCCTGTGGTAAGTGAGCAAAGCAGGAGCTGCCCTCGTGAAAATACTGCTAAAGACCAACTGATTTAGCAGTGGCTATCCTCTGCTGGGTGTCACTAGGAGTTACTGTTTTCCCGTATAATGTTATTTGGATGCTAATCATGGGGTGAGAAAATCAATATCTTAACAGGGCTCTTCCTTTTTCAACAGCTTTAGCCACAGAAAATGAAATTCTTCATTTAACCAATAGGTCTGATATTATCCGCATTCCTGGAAGTATGCTACTGCATGAAAAGTCATTGTGCAGCCGTGATCTCAATAGCTTTGTGACACATGCAGCTGCACCTCCAGCAACATTCACACTGACCTGTCCTGCCCCAGCCACTGGGAATGCTCCTCTCTTGTAGCTGTTTTTTTCACGCTCATCTCCCACTTCTCATTTGTACAGCTATGTGCAGACACGTCTCTGGGGCTGCACGGGCCCTCCAGCAGAAAGCTGCAGTGCAGTGGTGTGCCCACATGTACATACACCCACAGAGATGTGCACATGTGTGTGAGAGGTTGGGCAGCACAGGGCCATGGGGTGGGACGCCTGAGCACAGGCAGCTTGGCTAGCAATGGATTGGAGAAGTGAGGCATCACCTATCATGCAGATGGCATCTTATTCTGAGAGTTGGTGCTTGGTGGTACCAGCAAAGGGAGAATCAAATTACAATGGAGTCAGAAAGCAAGGTGACAAGGAGCCCCAGATGCACTTGAATTAACCCCAATTACCCCTTTAGTATGAGTTCTAAGAAGTGCCAACCAAGATGAAAGCACCAATGCTCCATACATTAAAAAGCTTGGGGTTTGCTATAGCCCCCAAATCCTTCCCTCCTTCCCCCTCCCCCCATACCTGTACATAATAATCATCATCATCATAAAAAATAAACCCTCAAGATCAAATAGTTGGTGATATCTTACAAGGGAAAAAAAAAGGCAGGCTTAAGAAACCAAATCCTTGTAATAAATAATATATCGTGAGTTAAGGAGATGAATTGACAAAGTGGTGCACCTCTAGTCTCTTCCCTGCAACAGCAAGAACAGCTGAATCACTCGCACAACGTTTTTCTGTAAGCATGTTCAGGGATTGCTCCTACACTCCACTTTCTCTAAGAATATCATGCTCTACTAATTTACCAGATTGACTAAGCTACACATCAGCAGCGTTGTCAGTTCTAACCTGTAATTTTATCTTGTGAAAATATAATTTCTGAGCATTTTCTCACTAGAAACTAATCGACTGTTTCAGGGCAGGTTTAACTTAGGGATGAGAGAATCAAGTCGCTTAACAGGTGCAAAGCGAGCTCACTTTCTGGGGCTCAAAGGTGAAGCCCTTCCTCACGGATCTCCCAGGTTCAGTGCTGGCCTGCAGTGAATGCAACTGTGCAACCTGTGGATGGCTCTGGCATTGGACTAATGCAACTGCTATACATAGCAGCACTGGGGACTCACCACAGCGCTGCAGGGCAGCAGGGGCCCTTGCTCAGGATTCAAAGTTATTCATTTCAAACCTGAAAAGGCACCTGTCCACTGGAACTGTAATTTTAAATAACACCCTCTACAAGAAAGAAAACTCAACAGCATGGCAGAGATGCCATGCGCATAAGGAAAACTATTTCCTTAGCATTTTAAGGAATAACATAGGTGCCAGCACATTATTCCTCTCTGCCCTCTCCTAGCACTACACAGCAGACACCTACTGAGTGCCGTACACCTGGTACAGGGAGCACACCTGCAGAGACCTCCCTCCCTGCATCACTTCTGAACTTCTCCTCCAAGGACAGTCCTTTCAGTTCTTCTCTTAGCTCTACCACCAGGGGAAAAAGGGTCCCCAGAGCCCTTGTGCGGAGGTGCATCAGATTTTATGACAAAGCACACACCTTCCAAGCAAGAAACTGCTGAAAGAAGGAATGCTTCTAGTGTAATACACCACATGGGAATTTTATAATGAAAAGTCAGGCAGCAATATAGAACAAAAGACTGCATGACATGATGCTTATTTTTAGAATGAATGACAGTTTGGCATTTTGGTATAAGAAGTGTGAATGGAATAAATCCTCTATTTTGCTTTTAACAGTTCAGAAGCCATTTATTTATTTATTTATTGCAATTAATTTGAGCATGGTCTTACACTGCTTTGAGGCCTGCATAAGCCCGGTATACATGTGATTGCACTAAAGACCCCGCTAACTTGACAGGTCAAGAAGTAAACAGTGAGAATGTAGCTTGGTCATATTTGAAATAAGCTAGGGACAAACTATACCTAGCCATCTTCCCCAGTTTGTTTTCTCAGTCCAAGAAAGTATTTCAACTTGAAGATAAAGAAAAAAAAAGAAGACAAGTGCAAACTTAGAATAGGGCAACAACAGAAACAGTGTTTTGCTAGGAATAAAGCAACAAATTTCAAATTCTAAAACAATTACTCGTATGTCAGTTATTTCAGTATTACAGAGATTTCTGAGTGATGCAATGAACATTGGAAACAAATGTGCCCACAACTATGTCTAAAAGGAGTTGTTTCTGGTTTTCAGCCCTAAGACTACACTGACAGCTAATAATCAGAATCCAAGTCAAACACACAAGTAGGAGATTTAAGAAAGTGTAAAAATAGCAATAAAGGATTATGAAAAAAGTAGGAAAAAAACAGAGCTAGTTGCCAACAGAAGTAATTGTTTGGAAAGTTTGACTTCTTTTCAGGAGCACTAGAGAGAATACCAAAGAGTGTTTAGAAGTGGGAACGTAGTTATTTTGCACAATACTTGCTTGTAGCACAGTAGTTTCATACCTAAAATCAAGTCACCGACCAAGTTAGCCCTGGTGATGAACCTCATTGAAGGTAGCCACACCAGTCCGTGGACTCAAGCACTGCCAGAGGCAGCAGGAAACCTCAGTAAGTACATATTCCGTATCTTTGACCGGGCATCCTGGCCATCTACCCTTTATATTTGTGTGTAATCACCCTTTGCATAGGAAATGCAGAGAGAAAAGAAGTTAGTGGGTTGCAATTGGCAGTCTTGCATGCTGTCCTCTTCAGCCAGGATACACTTTTTTCCCTGAATTCATACTTTTTTTTTTTTTTCCTATACCACATCATATGCTCCTGTTTACAATTTCTCACTGCTGCTCCACCTTCCTTCCCCACAGAAGTCCTTGTACCTTCCTTCAAGCTCACACTCCTTACAGTGACCCTTCTTTCCCATCTCTCAGTTGGTTTGTTCTCTCACCAGAATGACAGTGGGTGCCAAAGCTGTGGTGGGCTTCCTCCAAACCTGCAGCAAACTGGAAGAAAACCCAAAACCTGAGCTATTTCTGCAAACCTACCTGAGGGACACTCTTGCTGCTAGCACAGGCATGAGCTGCAGTTAGATTGACCCATGCACAAAAAAGGCAGCGGAGGAAAAGGGGGAAGACTCAATTTTTAAAGCCCACCTATTTGAGAGATAATTGCTGTAATTTTGCCTCTGTAGAGCCTTTTCACTAGGCAAGCTTACTAAGGAGGGTGGATTTCTATTTCATAAAACTGTAATAATTCATACTGTTCTAGAAGTAGTTCCGTTGATTTGTATTTCCTCTTTACCATTACTAAATTCTAGGAAGAGACTTAAAGCCTGAAAAAAATAAATACCAAAGAAAGAGAAACAGGCAGATAAACAAGAAAGATCAAACCATATACTACTGGGAAAAAGAAAAAAAAGACAAAGATTTTCACTTTGTCTGGCACAGTGTTTTCATGTTTTTTAAATTGTTCTGTATTTTCACAGCTTCAGACGATATTTCTGAAATAAGGAATTTGCATTTTCTAGGTGGGGAATGCTGCCAAAGCTGCTAATCCCAGGCAGATGTAAAGTTGCACCACTACATTGCGATGTGGCTCCTTAAAATCAACTAAAAGGATAAAAAACAACAACAACAACAACAAAACCAACCGCAAACACAAATATTCACCAACCCATATGGTCAATAATTGCTGTTTAATAGTCCTCCTATTACAAACCTAAAAAGCAGCAGCCAGAATTACCAGTAGAGTATTAATAAACAGGAATGAGTTAATAGTGCATAAAGACCTTCTAGTGGAACAGTGGGGGAGTTGAATATTCTTTTCTTAAGTCAGCTGTAAGTAATTACTACATGGTGTGCTTCTGACTATTACCATAACAGAGCAATTGGACGTGAAGAATGGATAATAGTATGGACATGGAGGTATTTTTAGAATATCAGCAGTGTGGCAGGTAAAAGCCCTGCTCAGGCACAAACCTTTAAGTAAGTTGAAATAAGTTTTCCTAATGACACCCAGGCTGAGCGGAATTTTGAAAAGATCAATCTAATAAATTATTGAATGTAACTTTATAAAGACAAGCCTATGATATGTAAATAAGGGGAACTGCAAAAAAAATCCCATGCAGACATTAAGCGAGCAGCCAGCATTACGGTAACGACATAATCACAGGTTTCTCCCCGTTCCTTTTAGAGCAGTGCCTTCATCTGTTTGAATGTGGACTGTGCTTCACTCGCCTCCATTGGCTGCCGGGTGAAAACTCAAATATTCTGTTATGAACCGGAGCCGCGATTGTGGGAGTTGTGTTTTTTTGTACAGACGACTTCGTCATCCCCAGTGATTTAATGGTGCATATCATTTATTTTAAAATACTGTTACAGGAGCATGCCCTGAGATGCAGCTCCACGTTCAAAGGACTGTCCATTATGTTATGCGGCAGGGCTTTTCGTGTACAACTACAGGCTGAGATACTGTCTATCGATACAACATATGCTCTCAGATAAAAACAGCTTGAGATTTTTGATTCAGAGAGTAGTAATTTTGTAAATGCACAGAAATATAATTTAGGGAATATTTTGAAATTTTCAGGCTATAGGTCTTTCTCCCGCTATGTTGCTACACAGGGCAGATGTTGATTTTTCAATTTGCAGGTTTGTTAAGCATTATGGAATGTTTTGGTTCTCAATCAAGAATATTCTTCCCAAGTGGTTCCCAAGTCCTATGCCTGAAAATAAATGCATGTCCTTTTTGTTTCTTAGCAGCACGTGTTCTGCATTCAGTAGAAGCATAAAACAGACAAATGCAGTGCCATTTATTGGACTGATATATACATTTTAAGCCACAGGATCTTGGATTGCAATGTATTTACAGGTTCTTTATATTCTACAAAAGCAGTTTGCATAAGGGACAATTGCAATTGCAGTGTGTCATACTGACACTTTATATTCAGAAAATTAGTATATACCATGCTCCACACTGTCCTCAGTATTGTGTCCATCCACTGCTGAACAACTTCAGCTACCAATAACCTCACAAAGCAACAATCCCTGCATAGATAATTTTCACAATGAACAGCAAAGCAGGTAGAAGTGTGTGTACACATCCCCTCTTCCTCAGTTTCTTTGTTTCTCCCTCACGTGCATACCAACAGAGCAGATCAAATATTTCTGGCTCCCCTAAAGAAAGCAGAGGTTGCAGTGCTGACTTCGTCACAATATTTGCTAACTTTAACAGCTGTTTATGACAAAGCTGCTGTAATATCGTTGCTACTGGTCTTAGATTTTCACGTAACAATCAGATACTGCTATGGAAACCGCATTGTGCCAGATCCATCTCTGCATAAAGTTGCTGACTTCAGGGCATTCTATCAGGATGGGTTTGGCCCTCTGCAGTCTTCTGCCCCATTAAGTCTGAAGATTATGTGTTGTTCTCAGTCCTTCCACCGTTACCATAATGGGGAGCTGATGTTATAATGTGGGTCAAACAAACAGCTAATTGTTCTTGGGGAAAGCTTAAGCAAAAACAGAATGAGGACTTTAATAATAGTACTTGGCGCTATTATAATAGCTTCTAGCAGAGGATTTCAAATCACTTTGCAAGCTTTATAGCAGTCTTGCACATCGCTAAGTATATTTGATACTCCCATTTGAAAATGAGACCATCATCTGAAGATCATGCTCATACATTCAGGCAGTAGAACAGTGAAAGTTTAAACAATCAAGAAAACAATGCATGACAAAAGGCAAGCTTTAGAGAGTCCTTCTAAATGAGCCAAGTTGGAATCAAAGGAAAAGTTTCTGAGCACATTTTTAAATAAACAAGCTAAATGAAAAGAAAACAAGTAAGCTACACTGAAGAAATCAGACATGGACAGAGTATTTTGTTGCTGTTTGCTTGTTTTCAAAAATAAAAATTATACTTGCTGTTCTCTCTTATTTTTGTGTGTTACTGCACACTCAGCAGCTGCTTTTGCTAAAGGATGGCACAGGGAAACCTGCGTGTGTGGTTAGAGCTCTGCTCTGGACTGGGGCACAACACAGCACCCTGAGCTGCAGGAACAGCCTTCCTAAATGGACAAGATTCTGACATGTCTAGGATAATTCTGCCGCTGCAGACACAAATTCATTAGAACATTAAAGAAAGATACCCTAGGCTGTATCCTGTATGGAAAAATCCTGTCTGAAGGTCCTAAACGAGCAAGGCAGAGGGAGAGTGAGAAGGGAAACACACAGAAAAAGTGAAGCGGTGACACAGAAGTCGCAAGACTGCCAGTATCAAGTTTACCCAAACTGAATCGTAAACTGACAGAAACTCTCCTCCAGAAATAAAGAAAGAGAATGCAAGAGAGCCTAGAGGTTGCAAAGGCTGTTTGGGGTTTTGGTAGCTTGGCTTTTTTGCCCTATTTCCCTCTATCTTTCCACTCCTCTGCTGCATTCTTCAGAGGTTCTCCTAAAAGCGCCAAGAAAACACAGTGAGCAAAAAGTTGACAAAGGTGCTACCACTTGTCTAGGATATCTCAAGCATTTGTAGATAGTACATTTCAGTTGTCCGAATTCTCCACCCTAGGAAAATCGCTTTGGACTTCTCATTTAAGCTGTTACTCATGATGCACTCTGTCCTTTAGAGTGCCTGGAACTGGCACAGCAATGTGAATTCTTTGACAAGAAAATAATGGATGACTTAAAAATAATTCGTCATGAATTCTGTGTATACTTCGAGGTTTCCCAGTGTGGCATATTGGTCTTATATTTCCTGGCTAAAATTAAAACAAAATCAGTAATTATTTGTGGAAGATTCTGGGTTAGCAAAATAGTCCCATCACACACTTCTATAACATGAAGCAACCAGAAGAATCCCCAAGTTATCTGAGACCAAGGCAAAATGTCTGTCATGGTATCAGTCTCTCCCATCCCTGCGTTATCCACCAGATATTTATTGAGGAAGCATTGAGTGTATTCAAACCTCCTTCAGTGAAGGGCTCAGTGCTAAGGTGTTTAAAGTCCACGATTATGCATCATTTCCTTAAAATGGCCTATTTTGGCTTTCATGCACTTGAATGAGACAGTAAAATGACTTTTTTTTCTTTTTTTTCTTTTTGAAAACCAGATTGGAATCACTTATGCACAGCTGCAATTGTTATTTGTATTATACTGACACCTCAGGATCTCAGGCAAAAGTGGAACTCTGCTCTTGGAGCATGCATGATGAGACATCACCTTCTCCAAAAAGCTTTCAGTTAGACAAGAGAGACGGACAAGGGAAGAACTATAGGGCATGCTTAACCCACGTCATACGAGGAGAGCACACTGTCCAAACAATGACCCTTTATGAAGAATGCGGCATTTCCAAAGGGCGATGAAGGAAGAGCATCAAAGATTGCAACATTCTTGAATTTTATTTATCCATCTATGTTTGTGTCCAATACAAACTAAGGGCTGCAATGAATCATCATCTACTCCCACTTTTACAAATACAGTCAGTTAGGGCTCTATTTTTTTATTTTATTCTTCTTATTTTTTTTTTTTTTTAACGTATGTATCAGTATGTTAGCAACTGAGTCTTGTTAGAGCTTCTTGGTGAAATGCTTGGAAAAAGGGAAAAGTATTGGATGATGTCTTTTTTTTTTTTTTTTTTTTTTTT
>PPHD01009152.1:7597-20966 GCA_002909625.1 Bambusicola thoracicus
AAAAAAAAAAAGAGAGAGTTTGTAAAAAGGGTCACCTTTGAAGCTAAACACTGGCCCAGCTGGCAGTCAGTGCCATCACCAAGTGCCATCTTAAAGTGAACATCCACTACTGTTCCAGATATGCAGGCAGAGAACCAGAGCAAGAAGGCGCAGCAATGGCAGCAATGACGCATGGCAACATCCCTGGGCAGACAGCCTCTTGCTAAGAAGCATGCTGAAGACTGCAGGACTGGGGAAAGCTCCCTGATCTGGTCTCCTGAAGACAAGGGAGGATTCTGCTTTGCCTGGAACAGAGAAGGAGCATAGAGGGGACTGAGAGCCTTTGTCACAAGAGGAGACTTCAGACGTTCTCTCAATTACTCCAGCAAAATCATGCCTATAAGCGCATCTCAGGGGTGGCCAGGAAAACAGGAGAACATATGGGGGAAGTCAGTGAAGGAGAAGGTCTACTTAAGCTAATGGACAATGCTGGCATAAGAACAAATGGCTAATAATTGGTCATAAATACATCTAGGGTAAGAAACTGAAAAAACTTCCCAGCTTTCAGATGTTCTAGCTCTGGAACAGCTTCCTAGGAAGAGCAGAATAGGTTAAAAACATAGACCATGAAGGAAGCTGTTTATCTTTTGAAAAGGGTATCAGAAGTACTGCATTTGTCACAAGGAAACACCGCTAGCACATCCAAAGTACCTCTACCTCACACACACCGTGCACACAGAGGGCCTGCTGCAGTTACATCACCAGGCAGTGCTGAATTTAAATGGCTGCTCACCCCAGAAAGACAAAACATAGCTCCTGACCCTCACCAGAGCATCTCCTTGCTTCTTTCAGCTGAATGCTAACTCCAGCTCTTCAGAGCTTGATTTGGGTTTGCAGCAGTCCCTGGAAGACTTCTAGCCTGTAAGCCAATTACTGGCTTCCCAAACTTCACTTAGGCTTGAAACTGCACAAAACCCCATCTGTCCCAAAACCCTTTTAATACACATATACTAAGATGTGGCAGAAGCCTTCCACCTGAAGAAGGAAATGAAGTAACAAGAACAAGCAGAAACTGAGGGCACATTTGAGAGGCTCTGCCTTGGCATTTATTGACCCAACTACGGTGAGCTGCATCAGCAAACTTTCCCAAAACACCTCCAGGAGTCGGAGGTACTTCACCAAGGCCCAGTTGTAGGAGAACTCACCTCATCGGTCTGATTCCAAGTGAATGACACACAAAAATTAAAGCATTTCCTTTACTGTTTTCTGAGTCAGATTCTAAGGCCACTGACAATTTGTACTGGGAAGCCCTTTTTTGTTCAATACATTCTGCTTGGAAAATTGATTTTACATAAATACTGCTTGAGTTATATCGGCAGTGAGGGAGATTCTGCAGAATATGATGAAAATCCCCCACTCTGCCTTTTAGTTAAAGGTATTTATAATGTTATCACATCTGAGGCTGAAGAAGGAGACAGGAAGGAATTGTTTCCCTTTGAGCCAAAAATAGCTTATTACACATCAAACATGTCAGTTCATTTCATTCTTTTCATGCTGATGGCTTCACAGTGAATCCCAGTGAAAGAAGCCTACATACAAGCAGAACTAAGAGCAATGATTGTCATCTCTGGTGTCACCCCGGCTTTGCCCAAAAGGGGGTCTGCTTTTGGGCTTTACGTCAAGCAAGGCCAATACTGCCTGGTTTTCCAAGAGTGCTTCTCTTAGATGAAGGATATTCAGACTGGATATTAGGAAAAATTATTCTCTGAAAGAGTGGTGCTGCATTGGCACAGGCTGTCCAGGGAGGTGGTGGAGTCACCATCCCTGGAGGTGTTCAAGAACTGTGTGGATGTGGCACTGATGGACACGGCCAGTGGGCATGGTGAGGATGGGTTAGTGGTTGGATTTGAAGGTCTTGGAGATCTCTCCCAGCCTTAATGATTCCATGATATCTCTAAAGACCAAGACGACCAGTTATGGACAAAAAATATACAATGGTTTAACCTGAGTAGGTAGATAGTTCTGTTCAAGTACTTCTTTTACTTGAAATTTTTTGTTTTAAGCTTTTTTCTACAGGATGTTTTGAAACAGAGCTTACCGGTATGTAACTCAAAATGCCTCCCAGACCAGACTGGTACCTATATTTGTTTCCAGTGTAATTAAACATGTTGGTTCACTCAAAACTTTTTTAGGTAAATGTTTTACCAAGGAAAACAAATATTTTTCAACTGAAAAAAACAATTTCTATTTCAGATTTTTTTTCCTGCTTAGGTCAAGTATCAGTTAGTGGTGCAGTGCTACTGTCTTCAGTGGGCTGCTCCTGGAAAAGCCATGGTGAAAGCCAGTACAGATGCTCCTTCAATCCTAGAGACAGAGTTTCTAGCTATGTGACAGCTGGAAATTAAAGATTTGAGCTCTGTAGTTTGCTGTGCTAAGATTACGGCCTGTTCATACCTCAGTCAGCATTTAACCTTCATTTTAACTAAAGTTTCAGGGAATATTTTCATTGCTGATGCATGAATGAGCCGAAGATACTTTTCTGAAATAACAAAACAATCTCTTTTGCATGTTTTCATGTGTGGAGAGAGTAAGAGGTTTGTTATAAGGGTGGTATAGGATTCAATTTAAATTATTTTGTTTTGGAAAAAAAAGCCCAAACCTAAACATAAGCAACAATGCAGACAGGAACCAACCCTAGGCTAGAAGTAAGCACGAAGCAGGAGTACTGCAGGCTGTAGCTATCACACCAGAGCAGATTCTGCCACCTGGACCTTTCAGCCTGCCAGCTGGAAACAGGAATGTGATACATAGCACTCCACCAAGCTGTGATAATACAAGTGGCTGGCAGATGTGGTGTTCATTTTCTGGATTATACAGTGTTAATATCTAAAACAGGATTAGTAATTTTATGATAGCAAAAACTAACAACAGAGCATGCTAAGCTCACAAAATCAATGACATTTCTTGGAGGTACAATTAAACAGTACTGGATCTTGTAACATTACTGGTGTTGAGTTTTCCTATTACCCACTTCTAGTTTATTTAATCATATTTCACGTGATACATCTAAAAAGTAAAAGATTCCAAGATGTGTAAAGAAAAAAAGATTTTGTGATACTGGAGAGAAGCACTATTTCATTTTATCTGCGTGTTTTGTAAAGCCACCATTCCATTTTTGTGTGAATGTCTTCCTGATTAGGCAAACCAACAAAACCAATCAAGAAAATCAATCAACAAAAGTTATGTTTTTAGTCCAAAAAATCCAAAGTGAAGCAGATTCGCTATCTGCAACACATATTGTAATACACTGAAAATACCCTGATCCAGTCAATAAAAGCTTGGTAGCCCTCCCAAATGTCAGGTACATTGAAATTTTTCATCTTAGCCATTTTCTTGGTAGAAGCAGCAACCTTTGACTGGCTCCTATGGATGGTATTTGGTGCATGCAGGACAGAGATGATGACGTGGTGGCCCAGAACTGCATTACAGAACCACGATGTCCAAAGAGAAGTCATCAGTACTATCCAAAACACAAATAGCTGCACCTCTGAATACTCACATTGTCTTCCCTCATCTTAATTAGTCCTTCATGAATAGTGCAGCTGCTGCTTCTCTGATTGCTCATTTCCTTTCTCCTGAGAACTGTCCTCATGCCTTTCTCACTAGTCCTTTAAATTTAGCAGAGTAGTCACAGATGTGACCCACAGTGTAATTTTTACTTTTCTTTCTCACGGTGTGAGGGGCCTTCTGTTTGTTTGTTGGCAGCAGAGCTGATCTTGTTTGCACTCTTGTTTCCACAATTATGAGAAAGATTCATGCTTTGGAAAGTCACAGAATCACAGAATTATTAATGTTGGAAAAAACCTCTAACATCTGCAAATCCAACCACCAGCCCATCTCACCGTGCCCACCGACCACATCCCTCAGTGCCTCATCCACACGGTTCTTCAGCACCTCCATGGATGGTGACTCCACCATCTCCCTGGGCAGCCTGTGCCAATGCAGTGCCACTCTTTCTGAGAACAGTTTTTTCCTAATATCTATCCTAAGCCTCTTCTGGTGTAACTTAAGGCCATTCCTTCTCATCCTATTGCTGTTACATGGAAGAAACAGCTGACTCCCACCTTGCCACAACCTCCTTTCAGGAAGTTGCAAAGAGCAGCAAGGTCTCCTCTGAGCCTCCTCCAGAGAGTCAAGAACCACTGCAAAGCTTTTCTGCAAAGAACACTAACTACTTTGTTTATTTTACAGGACTGTGAGCAGCCTGTTTTGATCTCTGGACTCTCCCCCCAGGAGTGAATACAGCAGGGTACCCTAGGAGCAGAAAGGCAGTCTTGAACAGGTCATGTTTTTAAAACTCTACCTGTAACACTTAAACACACTTCTACCAGAAGGCTGCAAGGCTGCTTCAAATTCTGCCCATGTGACTTGGACCTTAAGGGTGCATTTAAGCAGTTGAGAGCTGAGAACAAGTAGATATAAAAGCATCTCCCCCACCTTGCCCTTCCTATTTGGTATTTCTAGGGTCAAGAAGGTAGGCAGGACATATATATGTATATATATATATCTGCCAGTCTGATAGAGAGGCCCCTGTGACACCCTCGAGAACTTCAGGCGCTCTCTTCTCCAAAGTGCTGTCCCTTTGCCCACTCATTTAAGGCTGTAATTTGCTCCTTTTCCAACTATTTATATTAGTAGATCATGGGCATCTTCCCCGTTGCCAGTGCTTCATCTGTACCCTGTTCCCATCTTTAAAACATGCTGCAGCAATCTCGAGTGCATCCCCTATTCCCTGCCAAAGCAGGCAAAACAGCTCAACCTCTTTTGTGCAACCATGCTGCACTGAAAGCTGAGCCTTCTCTGTGCTCTGAGATTTATGGAAGATTTCATAGAATCCTAGGATATCCTGATTGGAAGAGACCCGTAAGGATCATTGAGCACAACTCCTAGTGGTGACTACACCAAGTCACCATTTTCCTTCAGTTTTGGAGAGCAATTCTACAAACTGTATGCAACAAATCAATTGTTAATGATCTGCTTCACTGAGCAGAATAAATAAAAAGAAATACAAGAGATAAAAAAGT
Organism: Bambusicola thoracicus; assembly: GCA_002909625.1. Classification (NCBI taxonomy): domain Eukaryota; kingdom Metazoa; phylum Chordata; class Aves; order Galliformes; family Phasianidae; genus Bambusicola; species Bambusicola thoracicus. Next base: position 12,661 of record PPHD01009152.1, read on the forward strand.
ATGATTCAGAGCCTTTCACAAAAAATAAACCCATATTTCAGTGTAAAGATCCTGGAAGTTTTAAATCAGAACGCACGCTTTACTTAACTGCTTCCTCTCTTTCTTTCCTAGTATGAGCTCTAGAGACAGAAATAGATGGGCAATAAACTGCAGTCAATTTCTACTCAATATTGCAATGTGTACCCTGACTTTATTCTTTCTCCTAGTCATGCTGTTTTACTTATGGGTTTTATGTTGTTAATGAAGTGCTTTTTGTTTGCTTGTTTGCGTGCAAAAATAAAAAATAAAAATAATAATTAAAAAAAGAAAAAAAGAGAGAATGAACCAATAGATACCAAATCCTGATTGGTTTAAAACATGCAAATAACTTATAAGCAATACTAGTTTGTCTTAAAGGTTCTTATGCCACACTGATGGCGTATCTGGTTGTTTTCTAACATTCTGTTGGACATAAGTACATTGTAGTGCCATATCTTGGATACATTTCTGGAAGAAAGTCAGAGGAAGCGATACAGCTGCAAAGTAGAAATCAAAGTGAAGGTGATACCTAATACTCATATAAAGTTTATCAAATCTTTGTGCTTAAACACAGAAAAAACATCCATGTGACTACTGTCACACATTTGCAGGGTCACAAGAACCATAAACTGGCTTTACTGAAAGAAGAATCCTACTTAAACGTGAAAGGTCCATAAAAGTCACTTGCAGTTTGATTCCACTGTATTTGTTTGTCACAAGCAATGTCAGGTCTACCTGTACCAATCCTACTATCAGACTCACCTTTCTTCCAGCATCTAGAGTTTCTGCTGCTGCAGCCTAGAGGTTCTGGGTTAGTTGTGACCAGGCTCCCCCTGGCAGTGGGGGACAAACACAGCAGCTTTTTATCCCTTTGAGATGAGGCACCCTTGATGCCACGCATCAGACCTCCATGTGAAGCTCTCACACTGTAGACCTCTTGTATCCAGCAGACTGCACAGAGCTGCTGCACAGCTAACATGTGGCAGGAAAGGTGGGATCAGTATCATGGCATGCTTTCTGAATTGGATTTTGCAGTATTGTAAGCCCTTGGACTGAGGGGAATGTGCATATACTGCTAACATGGGAATAGACGGTGCATAAGTGATTACTAGCAAACAGACCGTAGTGAAGCGAATGTCTCCAGACAACCTGGAGAAGCTCTAAAATCAAGAGAAATGCCTAGATTTGCTCTGCTGATGCTTGCCAAGTGCCTCAACAGCAACATACTATCTCTAGCAAAAATGCCACCCCACGTTGCAGCTTCAAAGATACTACAGGAAGTCCATGCTAAAGCAGGTTGATGCCAGTTAGTTCAGCTCTCTCAGTGACAGTTTGCTGGGAGACCCCTGTAAGCAAAGAGCATGTTTGAGACCACCTCATGAGACTGAACGTGTACAAGTCCAGGGGGCCCAATGACATGCATTGCAGAGTCATGAAAGAACTGGCTGATGTGGTTGCCTAACCACTCTGCAACATCTTTGAAAAGTCATGGCTCTGGGGTGAAGTCCCCAGTGACTGGAAAAAGGCAAACATTACTTCCATTTTTAACAAAGAGAGAAAGGAAAACCTATGGAACTACAGGCTGCACAGCCTCACCTCTGTACCTAGGAAGATCATGGAGCAGATCCTCCTGGAGGATACGTTAAGGCACATGAGGGACAAGGAGGTGATGTGAGACAAACAGCACAGCTTCACCAAGGGCAGATGGTGCCTTGCAAATCTGGTGGCCTTCAACAATTGAGTGATGGCTTCCATAGACAAAGGAAGGTGTTGTCTAAATGGACTTCTTCAAGGCCCTGGATGTGGCCCCACACCACACTTTCATCCCTAAATTGAAGATATATGGATTTAAAGAATTAGATATTCACTGGATAAATAATTGGTTGGATTGTTGCAGCCAGAGTGCTGTGGTCCATGTCTCTACATCCAGGTGGAGGCCAGTAACAAACAGTGCCTCCCAGGTGTCCATCTTAGGATTGATGCTATTCCATGTCTTTACCAATGACACGGACAGTGGGATCAAGCATACTCTCAACAAGTTTGCAGACGATTCCAAGCTCAATGGTGCAGTTGATACCACAGAAGGAAGGGATGCCATCCAAAGAGACCTAGACAAGCTTCAAAAGTGGACCCGTGTGAATCTAATGAGGTTCAACAAGGCACAGTGCAAGATGCTGTGTTTGGGTTGGGGCAACACCAGGTATGCGTACAGACTGGGAGAAGAACTAATTGAGAGCAGCCCTGTGGAGAAAGACTTGGAAGTCCTGGTGGATGAAAAGCTGGACATGAGCCAGCAGTGTGTGCTTGCAGCCCAGAATGCCAACAGTATCCTGGGCTTCATCAAAAGAGTGGTGACAGCAGGGAGAGGGAGGGGACTGTCCACTCTGCTCTGCCCTTGTGAGGCCCCATTTGCAGTACTGCATTCAGGCCTGGGGCGGCCCCCAGAACAACAAACACGTGGAGCTGCTGAAGCAGGTCCAGAGGAGGGCCACGCCCAAGGGATACAAAGTCCTTGTCGGCGTTTTGTAATTTTCTACTTGCAGCCTCCTGTGACCCAGTTTGAAAGAGCAGGAACGGAAAGTAGTCCTCTGGGTTTACTGTATCCAGTAGCCCGTTCCCGACATCCTAAATGTACTGAAAAATCACTTTTCTATCACATTCCATCTCTTACTTTATTGTAACTATATGCCAAGCTATCTTCAGTGCGGCTGCTGGAGTTCATGAGTGGCTGTGAAATTAAAATGTCAAAGGCAGAGGAGCACCAGCTCATCCACTGAGCCAAAATCCCTGCAGAAGCAGGCACATGTGGAGGGAGTGCGACAGCTGCTGGTTAGCTGTCAACCCCTACCGCCCCACACCTACCTGCTGCACACGAGCCACTTGTATAGCTAACCCTGTGAAGTGCCTACCAGCAAGTGGTTCTCACCAGTGACTGTAAAATCACACAGGGCAGCACTTCTGACACAAAGGAGACCAAAGTATGGAGACAAGGAGAAACGTAAAGAAGAACAGTGCTTTCTGCTGAACGAGATTTTTGAGAAATACCCATGGAGGTGGAATGCTCGCATACCCCTGGTGTGTACTTCTTTGACTTGGTGAAGAACAACACACAGAGCACTTCTCCCAGTGCAATGGGAGCAAAAGGCAAAAATGAGAGGGTAGTAAACAGGTATCAAAAGTAATATCAAACTTGTTTTCCTCCTGTATTATTCTGTATGTCCCAGCATCAGAGAAAGACACGGGACCACAGCCTTCATAAGTTACCACCCAGAACCATAGAACGATGCCTTGAGGTAGAAAAGGCGGAGGGCAACTCACACTCCTTGAAGACTGAATAAATACTGTCCCAATCGTAACGCCATATTCATAGTTAAGCAACACAATTCTTCTGAGGAAAAGAATCAGGGTTAAAAGAAAGTACATCAAGAATGTGCAAAGCTTCACAGTCACGAGGTAGGGAAGATTGACTTTCCTGACTCTATTTCAGCACACTGTACCTTCACAGAGCAGTGTTTCTCAACCAAACAGAAGCATGCATGCAGTACATCACAGCTAAAGGAAAGGCGCCTGTGAGAAGTACATACCTTGGAACTCAGTTGACCAGAGAGAAACTTATGATGGAGAAAAGATATAACAAATAAAAGATGAAATGAAGGTCAAAATTAATTTTTTTTTGCCATAACTTACAACAACAACAACAAAACAGAAAAAAAGGCAGCTTACATTACATTACAGTGTAAGTTGGGAAGAGAAAGCAAAGGTGAGATTCCTGCATTTCTGCATCCTGTGCACAAATAATGCAGGAGGCAGGACACAGAGAGACCTTTATCTGAGCTAAAGGTCTCCTGTTTGAGGACATGGGCACACATCCTTAGCATGAACATAAGCAGTTGCTTAAAAGAAGGCAAAAAGCCATATTGCAGTAAATTTTCATGGAGCAGTTGCTCTCATTTAATAATATACTAATGACAAACTGACAGCATGGTCCAGGGAGAAACTGAATGGGTCCACTACACTGCTCAGACCAAATAACTCAGTGCAGCAAGAAATGTTCTGCTGCTTCCATACAATAACATGCACAGGGCAGGAAGGAAGATGGCTGAACAGGCAGCCAAGCCACTTTCTGCTCACTTCATTTCAACGCCATTTCAACCCCACTACTGATGCAGCACCTAGGTGCTAACAGCATGAAAGCTTGTTGGCTATGACATTTCTGGGTAGAGCAAGTAAAGTAAATCAATTTGTTTCCTTTGAGATCTTCACACGCTTATGGCTACGCCCCATTAGGAGCAGCAATCAAAGCAGTGAGGGAAATTTTTGTCTTTTTTTGTCCCCTTCAAGAAAGTGAATGATATTTCTATGATATTTCTTTCAATAGGCAGAAGCAACTCTTTTTTTTTTCTTTCTTTTTTTCCCTGAAGAAAAATCTCCAGGAAAAAGGATGAATATGATGATTGAATGCGTCAAGCATTTTTGTCCTGGCTGTCACTGACCAATGAATGGGATACAGTCTCTGCACGAGACAGCACCTGATGAGGAATTACTGCATATGTTTGTCTTGGCTACGCTCTATAAATGACTTTATGAGTACATCAGTCCCTCCTGACCTCCCAAAGTGCATTGGTAAACTCATCATTCACCTCCACCGAGAGGACCGTTTACCACTTCCGTTATCTAGTTCCAAAGAACCTTTGGAGAACTAATTATACTACTAAATGAAAAGAACTCTGACTCTGGTCGTGCCTCACACTGTCAGCTGTGGCAGCACTTTGTGGGTGGGAAACAGCTCTGAGGGCTGATGGTACTTGCCTTATTTGCCATCCCACCAATGTGCACAGCTCTTATCCACACACAGTGGACTTAGAAGCCAGTGGTCACTCTGGCTTGCTATTAGTCCAAGATTTACAATTTTTTTTTGTGAAAGTTTGTGCTGATACATCTGATAATCACCCCTCCATGCCCTGTTACTTTAGGTAACACAGGGAGGCAGACAGGATAGTGCTGGAGGGCATAGGCAGTGAGAGGATCTGGCAACCTGAACCTGGTTTAGCTGCACATTGGGAACAGTTCAGATTGGCTCTAATTATTTGCCTGGGGAGGCTTGGGAAATACGAAGTACTGTATGGAATAGATTAATGCAAACTTGGAGTGCAAACTTAAATCACAGGAACAGAAATCAAGAAGTCTGGCTGACATCCTCCTGCTTAGGTTTGTCTCCTTGCACGCAGCCCAACTCACTCACTTTTTGTCTCCGATGCTCTCAGCTTTGAGAGTATAAGTCTGATTCCCTTCTAAATCAGAAACATGCTGCAAAGGAATGTAGGGGAATCAGTTGCTGCTTTACCACAAGCCTTTCTGCAACTGCTAATAACTGCACTGAAATACTCTCGTGTGGATGCGATGGCTGAGAAGCAAGAAAAGAATGGATAGTAAAGAAAAACTTCAGTGAGCAATGTGTGTTGTATTTCAGAATTGTCCCTGCACCTGGTTCCCACTTGTCCCCAGCCGGGGAAAAAAAGGCAGCTTTTAAGTTATTGTTAATATATGCATGATATACATCATATCATATATCATATTATAATAATACTATTGGTTTTTGGCACAAAGAGGCTTGCTTCAGCAGAAGGTGACTCAGCGACCAGGCTACCCAGCTTGGGTAGGGTTGGCTTTCACTTTCAGAATCTTCAGTCCCCATTAACTCTGAGATAAGTCACGCTCCATGCTCCAAAGCAAGGCTCAGGAGCAGCCACTCTAAGGGAACAGCCTGATGAAGATGAACTCTAAAATCAAACTGCTGAGTACCCTCTCAGGACTGCTTATCTTTCTTTTTAGAAGAACAGTTCAGGATGGCAACATCCTTGCACCAAAACCACACCAACAAGCAAGCAAAAACAGTTCAAGCCTGGCTCAGGGCATCTGGCTGAAAGAAGAGCTCCCACATCTCTGTTCTTGTGGATCCTAAGAAAGAATGAAGATATCCTTGGATTCAGACACAAGAGTGAACACCTAACTTCACCCAGCCTGGAGCAGCTTTGGTGGTCTTCAATGAGAAATGCTCACTCACCGCTGCCCATGCTCTGACCCACATCCCAGCTGTCAGTGTTGTCCTGTATCCTCCTACTTGTGAACAGGGGCAAAACAGAACATCTTCTCCCTCATTTTCAACAGCATTAACAACTACCTATTCTGATAAGGTTTGTGTTAATAAGCAAGAAGGACGCTTTGCCCTCAGCCCAACCTTAGCGTGCAAGTACTGGTGTCACCACCGCTATGGTCAGGTACTTCACATCACTTCTGAAAACAGTTATTATTTGTAATTCACTTTTAATTTCAGTGCAAACCGTATCTTTTTTTTTTTTTTTTCCTCCAAAAGAAAACAGAAAGAAAAAAATAAATATCTGACTTCTAATCGATAAGGAAAGAACAATTTCCCAGCTCACAGTCTGGTCTGGTACCCAGGCAAGAGGAGGCCAAAAGGTCACTCCAGAATGGCTGAAGATGCCAGACAGTGCACAAAAACAATTCCTTCTTGTGGGGGCTCAACACAGAAGCCAAGTTCCTACGGCTCCTTGATTTGTTCTGCCTTTCTCAGAAGCAAGAAGGAGAGAGCTCCTGACATATCAAGTATTCTGAATATGTCTAGCAGAAACCACTACATATCTATGACACACCTCTCACCACCACCACCCTGACTGCTGTGCTCCCTACTCCCCACACAGTGCTCCCCAGACCTTCGCTAATGTTTACAGCAGAGCAAAACCATCAGTCAGGCTCCACTGCTCCTGCCCTTTCCTTAAGCTCCTGCCCCCACCCTGCAGAGCCCCAGGCTTCCAGCTTGCTCTTGCTTCAGCGAAGCAGCTGCATGATGCCCACATAAAGAGGACATGATGTGCTCATTAGGGTTGAGCTCGGGAGGATGTGCATACTGACCTCTACCAGCGGCCTGGGTTTGCGCTCCACTGCAAACCTGAAGTGGCAGAGCTCGCAGTAGCTAGTGTTGGATGAAGACAGCCAGTGCTCCAGGCAGCTGCGGTGGATGGTCCCCAGCGTCCCCATACACTCGCAAGGAGAAAGTAGGTCTTCCTGACTGCTGCCCTCGTGGCAGATCCTGCACATCGGGCGGTCATTGAAGGGACTGCTGTGGGAGGAGAGACACACTGCTGGTCAGCACACAGCCCTGCCGCCGGGGACACCACCAATTCACAAGACAGGAAATGTTTGCAGGGTGCGTGCTTTGCTCTGTGGTTGGTGCAGCAGGCTGTCAGGCTACGGGCACAGGCATGTGCGTACACTTACTTACAGTGTCTCTTCTGTGGGAGTTAATAAAGGGGAGAAAAACAAACACACAGCGCTGGCAGGTGAGAGAGTCGTGAGGGATGAGGGAGCAGCTTCGTCTGCAGCGAGAGCACAGTCACGCACCGTTTCTCGGGACGATCCCCCACCTGCTGCCCAAGAGTAGGTAAGAGCAGCCTGGGGAGGGAGTGCCCACAGCACTTTCCTCCCGCGGCCATTTCTCCTACATTCTCTCTCAGCATCCCAGAGAAGCTGTGGGTGCCCCATCCCTGGAGGCACTCGGCCAGGCTGAATGGGACCCTGGGCAGCTTCGTCTGGTGGGTGGCGGCCCTGCCGATCGGATGGGCTTAAAGGTCTCTTTCAGCTGAAGCCATGCTGTGCTTCTTTGATTCCATGTGCAAAGAGTGCTCCTCCTTCTAGAGAAGACCTACAGACTCCGAACTTAACCAACTCTATTACGGAAGAATCTCTCTTGTGGGGGCACGGCGGCTTCCCGACGCTGGAGCTGCCACCGCCGCAGCTGCTGGCGGTACCTGGCGGGGCTCCTCGCGGCAGCCGTGCGAAGACGACAGCGGGGTGCACCGAAGCGGGGCGGAGCGCGCAGCTCTGCGCCCGCCCGCTCCCCACGGGACGTGCGGAACCACCGGGTTTGAAAAAGTTACTGCAAGTAAAAGGGGAACGGCCCATTCGGGCCTCCGGGTCACCCACGCAGCAGCAGTGAGCGCCTCCACAGCAGCGCGACGGGTCGCGTCCCGCCGAAGCCCAGGGCTACCCCCGCCCGCCTCAGCTTTCCAGCTCCGCGCCGCGCAGCCGCGACCCCGCTCCCCACCCGCAACTCGCCGCTCTCTCCCCACGTTCCCTACCTCTGCGTGGCGAGGGTCCGCACCGCTGAGGACAGCAGCTGCCCGTCCTTGGCCGCCACCTGCATGACATACCGCGGCCGCCCGCCGCCCGGGCCAGCCGGGACGCCGCGGGGCGGGCTCCTGCGGCGGGGC
>PPHD01009153.1:1257-20965 GCA_002909625.1 Bambusicola thoracicus
AAAAACCCACAGGTAAAAATACTTACAACTGTATTTTGTCTTTAGAACCAGATCTAATTAGAACAAATTCATTCGCAAAAGGCACTCCTTCTAATTACAGGGCGGTCAACCCACATTCGTGGTGTGTTGGGAAAAATTAAATTAGTCTTTCTGGTTTCAGTAAGAATCCACAGGGAGGAATTTGCAGAAAGGGCTTTCTGTGTATTCCTTCGGTTACACTGCACCCCTGAGAGGCTTTATGGAGTGTGGCGAGGCTCTGTTACTCTGCAATTAGAGTTCCATATGCCTGCCCTGTATTAACATTTTTAAGAAATCATAAAAATTGATAAAGGTGTTCTAAGAGTAATGTAAGGCCCTCAATTAATAATGTCCTTTCCAAGTCTACAGCCACTAAAATTCTCCTAATTAGCTCGCTGTCAGCTCTGGAAGTGTTTTTAAAGGTAATTATTAGTGTCAGTGATGCGCCATATAATTTTAAAGCCTTATTAGATATGTGAATTAGAGGTTTCCAGGAGGCATGGAGGCTAGAAGAAATTCACAGGTAGCAGTTACACACTTGATCCACAAAATTATGATATCATACTTAGAAGAAGATACGTACCTCATAGGCAAAAGCTTGCTCTGCAGCCTTCATGTAAATTTTAGGATAATACAGAGAATAAGAAGGCCAGTTTTGGGGAGAAGACAGGTGAGGGGGCAGGATGTTCCCGTGTGGTTGACCTTCCCATTGCAGGTGATGGGCTCTTTGGATTCCTTCTGTAGTTTTCTGAAGCTCTGAAGGAACACTTGGAGATCTAAAGCTCTTCGCTTGTGTTCAGAGCACTTTGAACTGTGGGCTGTGGCCATGATCAGATGAGATCTTTGCCATTTGTTCATCCTTCATCCAGCAGCACTGCATGTTGAAATGCCAGGCAGCTGGAGAACCATTCACCACCTCTTTCAAGATTGGACCTTGTAGAATGTGTTGGAAGTGTTTAGGTGCACATTTATTTATGAAACCATAACTATATGTGTAGCTATGTATGTTAGAACACATCTCTGTGTCTATTCATATCTTTAGAATACTATATGTAGAAAAACTGGTCTGAAATGAAGGTTAAAGTTTCTAATTAAAGCTAAGAATTACCACTATGAAGGCTATGTGCCTAAAATCAATTCACCACCACTGTACATAGAATCATAGAATCACAGAATTACTCAGGTTGGAAGGGACCTCAAGGATCATCAAGTCCAACCGCAGCCTAACCATAGTACCCTAACTCTAACTACCCTCTGCTAAATCTTGTCCCTGAGCACCACGTCCAAACATATTCAGTTGTTGTTTGTATGATTGGATATTTTTCCCTTTACCTGATGTCCAAGTCCTGCTTGCTTCTCTTTTCTCCGTTATTTGTTATTTAGCCACAAGTCCTTCACACTGGGTGATGTTCAAGACTTGTTCTAAAGGCATAATAATTAATTTTCTCATGGGACTTGATCTCTTTATTTGAATGCTTCAGCTGTATTAATGACTTTTTCTCTCATTTTTCACATGCCTTCTATCCTGTATCGCCCATCTGAGAGACATTCCTCTGATCACAGAGCTGCTACCCACACAGTGCCAGGCATAAGAAGTAGAGCAGCCAGCTACTTTAGAAAGAGACTCTTCATATGGCCCTGTAACACATGTGGTTCTTGTCCATGAAAACTTGTTATGACTTTATCTGCAACGTTAACTACCCAGCATTGGCTCACTACTCATGTTACCTCTTCAGCCTTCTCCCTGGTGAAGTACTGATTTCAAATGCAAGGTTTGTTTTTCAGTGCTGGATCTTTTCAGTTGCCCGTCTGTCCAGTATCTTCAAATCCTTCTCACTGGTGTTCTTACTGTGCTGTATGCAGAGGCGGTCTCAGCTTTTCATTTCTGCTTGTCTTCCCCAGAGCCTGACCTCATCTTGATTCAAAGAGAACCTGCACCTCCCCACATATCAGGCAAACAACAGGAGATGGGATCTGAGAAAAGGAAATATTAGGTAAACTTTGAAAGAATTTGCCCTGTAAAGTATACAGTGAGTTACTTAAGCCATGAAAAACAAAGAAAAAGTTTAAAGGTAGCAGACAGCAAAGAGAGCGTAAGGAAATTTAAAGTACTTTTATCTAGCAGAGATGTGGTTGGAAAAATTCCTTCTCTATTCCAATCTCAACTAAAACTCATTGAATTTGGCTCATTCCGGGTGGAACTGGCCCATTTGGGGTGAAAGTAGCCCATTTTAGGTGGCAACCAACTGCCAAGTCAATGGTTAGAAGCCGCATCCAGCATGCCTTGTTCCCAGAGTCTGCTCTTCTCATGTCCCTCTCCTACCAGCACCAGGAAAATGGCATCACAGGGCAACCCTTATCCCAAATGTCACCTCTTCACCACATTCCCTGTGGTTTACTTTTTGCTTCTCTGGGAAAACAGTAAAGAACTAAACACACACACCACTATTTTGAAAAGTAGAGCACTTGAGAAAGCTGGCGATTCAACACATAAGTATTGTTTAAGAGGATGGTTATGTCTGAGATGGAGATGAAAACATCTTGATCTTACATAGACATAAACTTCTTGCATCCCTTAGGCTTTAATATAAATATACACTATAAACAATGTTTTCTGAAGTGCCTCTCATGTAAACATCTGACAGTGGTGAGCGTGAAACAGATGAAAGCTCTGATAAGGCAGAGAAACACATAACTGCATATGATACATGGTGTCAGCAGTATTGTAAATAGCAGGTATAAAGTAATCCTGGAAAATATATGTTTAACCTCATGTTGTGAAGATACCGGATTTCTGCTCTATAGGGCAGCTGGAAGTGAATTTCATTATCTTGAGTCACAATTAGAAAAATGTTTGATCTCTTTACTTGTATAATCTTATGTGTGGCTGAGTAAAAAGAAAAAATGCAAACGAAAGGTAGCGGAAAGATTTATTCATGGCTTAGAAACATGCAGTAACTCACAGAGATAAGGAAATGTTTACTCAAGAGACAAATCAAAAACAAACACAAAAACCCCTGAGAGCTGTGTGCTCTTGGCAGCAAAGCCAGGAATGATTATCAACTGCATGAGTCTCAGTGTGAAATTACAGGCTGCCATTTAGCAGATGTGCCGCAGCATTTTGAACCTTCTTGATTTCTTGGCATTGTACGTTTTGCCCACCCAAGCTCCATGCGATTCAGAATGATGTCCTAGAAAAGCATGAGGCCAGAGCATCTTAAAACATCCGTACAAGGGCCATACTGAATGGCAAATGGACTTGAAGAGCCAAAGAATTTGTTTTCAACAGAATCTGTGCTATCTGGCCTTCAGATGATGATGTGACTGGACAAAATTTTTGCAGGTGTCCCATGAAGGTGTTTAATTGCATTATATTATCCAGCCACTAGATGTCTGCATGCTGTAGAGCTTGAGGCAGGTTTGGTCCCCGGCAGGAAAGGCAGACAAAGAAAATGCAGTATCTGTGGATGTCTCTCTTTGTATCATAATCCGGCATCTGTTTTTTTCTGACCTATGCCCCTTGTTCAAGGAGGGAGAAGAGATACTCTGCAAGAAGAATTATATGTATGAAAACCGAGTCAGGTTTCTATTAAAAATGGAAAGGAAACAGTAGATTGAGCCATTTTCAGATTGCATCTTCTAAAATAAAATTCACATATAAACGCTGGAAATCAAATAAAACAGCCACACCTGAGTTGGCACAGATTCCAGTGAAGTGGGTTACTCAGCTGCACCACCAGCAGCAGCCTATAGCACAGACAGCGTAAGTCTGGCTGCGGTAGTGATATGAATGTGGATGCCCTTTCTGCAAGCATTTCCTCAGGGTGCAATGATCTGCTGCCCTTCCCAAGTGCCAAGAATCACGTGGGGAAAAAAAAGCAACAAGCGTTCAGAGCCTTTGCTGTGGCACAGTGTGAAAGTAATGGATCATTTGTAGTGTCCTGTACTTCCTTCATTTGAACTCTGCCTCCTCTTCCAAGGACTCTGGACATCTGTCTGACGCTGATTTCTTTTCCTTGCTCCAAGATACAACCTCCTCTTGCAGCTCCTGGATGCCTTCCCCTGCTGCTGTGGTTTCTTTTTTGAATGCATTTAGTAGTGGGTGGTTGCAGAGCACAACTGCTCTACACTGGATGTTGTGTTGAGGGACATGGTTTAATGAGAACTATTGGTGATGGGTGGATGGTTGGACTGGGTGATCCTGTGGGTCTTTTCCAACCTTGGTGATTCTATGATTCTATACATTTTCTACTTGATATGATATTATTTACAGTTTCCTAGAAGGATTTGAGCCCTGTCTTGTGTTGTCTTTCCTTGCTTCCTCACAGCTCTTGGTTAGTTAATCAAGTAACAGTACCTAAATTCAGTTTCTTGTGAACAAAATTGAGTCTAATATTAAGAATTCAGTCTCATTTTAGAGTTGATTGCCATAATTGTGGTTAGTGTTCCATCACAATTAACTGTGCTTTTAATCACTAAAAGGCCAGCAAGAGCTCCAAAGCTCATTTCACACAGTTTTCGTTTGATAAATGCAGAGAAGGAAGACCCTTTCAGGGTCTTGTATTTACCAGGTGCAGAAACTTTCTTCCACTGTCCTTAACGAAGTGTCAAATTCTGCCTCTGTGGTCTATGTACAGAGCAGTGAGGATGCTTTTCTGTTTTTAAGTAGAGGTCAACTGATAGATTGCTTGTTGCTTCTGTTCGAATTAGAGCTGAATCCCGTTGTCGTGTATGTGAGTGCTAAACTATGTGCTTTGTTCAATTTGTGCTCTGTCATTTGCCTTAATTCACAGAAATCCAGAAATTATCTGGGGGCAGATGAGTTGCCTTGACAGAAAATCCAACTGTGTGCCTAATCTTGGGGTCACAAGAGTAATCTGAAGCACTGTGGGGCAAGATGAGATGGAGCCCTTTGCTCTTCCTTCTCTCTTTCTGTTCTGTGATTAAAATGCGAATCATTAAAGTATGAAAAATCTCATCAAATGTAAAACTTTTGTTACTGATGACAAACCTTGGAAGGTCAGATTCCATGGTGATTTCTTGCATTAGTTGTAGGTAATGAAAGGAAATGTATCTCCCTCTTCTGTTCAAAGTAAGAAAAAGAAATATTGATGCTTACATTGAATTTGTGAGCAAACAGCTGGAAAGATTACCCAGTGACTGTGGGTGAATTTGGAAATGTGTATGCACTTGCAGGTTCAGGATGTTTAATAGACATTCTTCTTTACCTTTGTATATGTTCCTTCCATGAGCACAATCAATTTTCTTAGGAGAGGCAATTCTACAGCTTAGGATTTTTATTTTGTTGATAGAAGCATTCAGAGTCTGGCTGCAGATAATGCAAAATGAATGTCCTTCCTCTCAAAGGTACACAACAAATACAACTTCTGTAGTCATACCTATCATCTATTAGAAAAAATTCAAGCTGCTCAAATCTAAAGATGTTCCACCAGGACTGTTCCATGCTGGTACCTGACAACAAAGCACACTTCCAAATATTTAAAGCTTGCTCCAAAATGCATATTGAGCACCTGACTTCCATTTAAAAACTGCTGAACACATTGGTTCCCACTAATTTCGCAGATGACGCAGATCAAGAATTCTGCAGTAGAATACTGAGTATTTTCTAATAATATTTTCGATTGAATATTCAAATATGAATTAAATATGAATCTCTTTGTAGAAAACAGTGAGCGGCTGAAAATAAAATGTTTCAAGAAAAGATTTGTGTTTTGATGAATTTACACATTAAAACCAGCTGATTCCTGAGCAGGTATATAGTGTGTCCAGGAAAACAGGAAGCTGCATTTGTTCTGACACCCTGTTCTGCTGTGGCAAGGAAATCACAAGTCCATGCTCAACCAGTATCACTCAGAGACAGTGGTAGGTCTTCCACATGACAGCTGAAAACACTGAGGATATAAGCCCAAAACGAACCTCTGAAGGTTTCCATCATCCTTGGCTGACTGCTGGGAACTTCTCAGGTTTGAAACCTGCAGGAGCTTTGTCAGGAGACAGCTGAGGTTCGGGATGCCTTGCTCCACGGTAGGTCCTCCCATGCCACTCTGATCTGGGACACGTGGATGGCTGCTCCTTGTCCACTTGGGCAGCCGCTGAAGCCCTCACACGATTGCTCTGCTGGTTTCTTTGCTTTGCCCACAGGGAATGGAAATGCAATTTTGAACATTTCTACTAATTTTTTCTGAACCAAAAGGGACTTCTTCTTTTATGTCAGAATACCCTACAGTATTGAGATTTCAAAGTTCAACCAGTTTTAATTGTGCTGTACAGAACTTTTATTTTATTTTATTTATTTGATTTCTCTGTTCATTTAGCCTCTAGCATCCTTCTGGAGCAACCCACTTTCTACCTTTGTTTTTTAAGTAATTGTTTTTATTTCTCAAGGAGAGAGTAATAAAAAAGGAGAGCTCTTTGAGAAAGTATTTGGCAGTCATCTCATAAATGAAGGGAGTGATAATGTGTGGTTACATTATTGTCCATAAACATCAGAGACTTTGTGATCCTGAATACACACCTCCTCTTACTAATTATCCAGCTAGGTAAGAGCAGCCTGTTATTTACATTGATAATCTTTTCCTGTAGAAAGATACCTATTATGCCTCCATCAGTTTGCTTTTACAGATATTTATTTATTAATAATGCTGCTTTCTCGCCCATTTCTGAGAAGGAAGAACCCAGATACCTTCAATTTTTGGCATGCTCCTTGAACTAATGTTACCCCACCTACACTGCCTCATCACTGCTCTCCCCAACACTTGCTTCATTTTCTCACTGTACATGTGGTATGCTGGTGACCAAGCTGGAAATTTCCCTCAGTTTCCTTATGCCTGTCCCTCTCCTGAGCAGCCAGAAAGAGAGAACAGAACAAAATCAAGGCATAACCTCTTTTGCACCAAAGGATTCCAGATGACAGTTAAGCTGTGATGGACATCCACTTCCTGGGGCAGAGCTGCTGTCATCCAAAAATGAAGCAGTCACACCTGTAAAAGGAGATCATTTAGGAAAAAAGGCAAGGAGTTAGAAATCTGTCAAGTCTAAATCTGCTCTCAAGAGTTTTTCAGTTACTAATCTAATGTGATTGCATGGTATTTTAATCTCCTTAGTCTCTTAAATTGTCTTTCATTAGGTTTTAATGAGATTTTCTTCTCCTCCTCCAGATAGAGTCATCCCATTTTATTGGTACGTACCTCCTGTTTGCTTGTTTCCAGATGTACAGAGCTACAGTAAAAGTATATTGAACTCTGTATGTGCAATCCAGACTGCTTTGCCAAAGTGACTTGCAGTTGCTTACAATTAACCAACTTGAAAGCACAGAGGTTCACTGTCTTTTCAGCCTTCATAACACAGAACACAGAACTTCACCCAGCATACCTCTGTCTAGTCCAGAAATGTGTAGTGACTTCCTGCCTAGACTTGAGTTGTGTTTAGTCTGTGTTCTTAGTGTTTTACATTTGATATTATGCATAGCAACATTGGCATTACATGCAGTTTTATGCATGGCTTTATATACTTATTTCACTTGTTTTGTTCTTTTCTTTCTTCTTCTTAATTCAGATCTTGTTATTTTTTTTTCCTCATCAGCTTTTTTTACAGCTTCTAATACCTTTTGCTTTCTTTCTCAATTCTTTCTGTCACATGCCATTTCTATCAACAAGACACATGCAGGCTGTTTCCACAGCATAATATCTCTCTTCCTCTGCATCACTCCATAGTACACATTTCACCCGAGTGAGGCATGGGCACATTTCTGATGAATTAGCAAGAATACAGGGTATGGATACATGCCAGGCTTTATCCCAACTATGGGTAAACAGATGATGTGTATTCGGCATAAAATCAGAACGGGCAGGATGAGCTAAAAACTGATCTGTCAAGACAGATTGAAGTTGTACTAAAAATTCAAAATATTTGGAACAAATTTGAACTGACAGACTGAAGTTGTTTTAGTGTTTTGTGTCATCTGGCCACGGGGTTTTTGATCTTGTAATAAGTGTCTTAAAATGGGTTTGCCATCTTGTACGTCTGTAGCCTTAGTGTCAGCAAAGTAATAAACTTCCTGATATTAAGACCAGAAAGAATCCTTCGGGTAATTTCACCTGATCTCTCCAAAACCTGGTCAGTAGAATTTCCTTCATTAATCCACACCGTGTTCAACAACCTCCCATTACTCTTTAATGGCAAGGTCCTGTGATATAAAATAAAAGCATCTGGCAAAACAATGTTGTTTGCTCAATGTGGAGTCTAGGATTTGCACTCAGTGTCACTCTTTCACTTTATGCCTATACACACTTCTTAGCTTAGACACAGCACTCCTCATTCTGAGTCTTGGTGCATCTCAAGCCCCCTCCTTTTGGAGGTTATTTAGCCTTCTGCCAACATAGACTGGGCAGGGAACAAGCAGGCTGCCTGTCTTGGCTCAGTAGCCCTTGGTGCCAGCAGCCAAACAGCTACCAGCAGAATAGAAAGAGGAGCTTAGGCAAGCCCTGGTCTTATCAAGGAGAGACAGGCATCCCACATCTGGCCGGTTGTCTATAGTTTGGGGTAAGGCATCAGCCATGGAGAAAAGGCATCTGGAGCTAGTGTTTTCCATGCTGGATAACTGGGTAATTGTCTGTTGCCTCTCAGCTGAGATCTGTGTTTGGCTGTCAAAGGGAGGCCACACTTACAGAGGGTTAGCGGTCTTGGCATATCCAGTGCTCAAGTCTCAGCCAAGGACAATGTGGAGATCTCAAGCTGCACCAGGGGATAATTTCAAGTTGTGCCAGGGGAAATTTAAGTTGCAAATTAGGAAGAATTCCTTCTTGGAGAGGATGTTCAGCCTTGGATTGGGCTGCCCAGAGAAGTGATGGATTCCACATAACTGGAATTATTGAAGAGACTTGTGGATGTGGCATTAACATATGTGGTTTAGTAATGTGTCTCTTGTGCACAAGGTTGATGGTTGGACTTGAAGGTCTTTTCCAACTTAAGTAATTGTGTGATTCTATGATACAGTCTAAGAGAGTGCCACCATCGTCAGATATCACAAAACTGAGCAATCTAAGGAAAAATTCTTCAGGTCTCATCAGGGGAAAAACATAAGTAATGCTGAACTCTGAATTTTATGAGAAAAAATTATCACTTCTCATTTGTATACTTGCAAACTAGATATACTAGTGAGACAGTTGAGTGGCAAGATAAGAAGGAAAACAGGAAACAAATGAATAATTTAAAAAAAACCCCACAAAAAAACAGAATCTTTCCTGTCGGAGTAATCAGGTGATTGATGTTAAGTGAAGAGTCAAAAAAGTTGCTGACCACTTTAGACTGGGACAAAAGCGTCTTTTCCTGGGCGTACCAGGTATGACAGAGATCTTTTTATTTTTGAAAACTCTTAACAAAGTGGTCAAATAGGGGATTTATTATGTATGAAAGGCATGTGTTACTGTGTTTCTTTAGAAAATGTTTATCCTTGTCAAACCACTTTAAAAATCCTTGATCTGATGGCATGTATGTTGGATTTGACCAAAGCACAACATTTTTCTCAGAAGGTGAACGAGTCACTCTTTAGTCTGGTCCTGCTCAGGACCCATCTTGTGCATCACATCTCAGACAAACCATCTGTGAATAACAGATGACCTGGAAGCTACTCATTGTCTGCTTATCATGTTTGTGTTATTCTTGCATGCATTTTCTTCTTGCCAGATCTGTAGTAAGACATTCCAGTACTCATGGTTGTATGTTGCATGCACTGCTATTCCTGATAATGCATTTTGGCTAAATATGTGTCTACACACTTAAATGCTCAAACAGTAATTAAATATTGGGATTTCATGCACTACTTATTGATTGTTCTCAGTGAGTTACTGTAAAATGGTATCAATTCTGCATAGCCTTGTGCTCAGTTCTTTTAAAGAGGAATTGCAGGTACAGCTGAAAATGGATGGATCCAATGACACTTGCAGTCAGATCACTTCTGCTTTGAGACAGAAAGGCTGAACCATCCCAGAGGCACTGGCAGGCCTTTGTACATCTGAAGTTTCATGTTTGAATCCATGGCACTCAGGTTTTGAGATGGAAGGACTTTATGAAAGTGTTTGTTCCTTCCTGGATTACTGAGGGAGGTTGTAAAACATTAGCCAAAATAATGATGCATTCTTCCTGTGATGGGCCCTGCTTGGGTGAAGTCCAGTGGGAACATCTTTAAGCATGATTTGGAGCATCTGCTTCTGGAGGATGTCTGTCCTTGCCATGCATTTATTAACTGATGGCTATCTGAGGTAGCAGAGCAGGACCTTTCATGTGCAACTGCCCAACCAGGAACAGGTGAGCCCTGGACACTAGGACGGCCCCAGTCCCTGGCATCGGGCATCTCTGCTGATTCAGCCAATCTCCTGCTGATTTGATGCTCTTCTTTCCCTGCCTGTCTGCCTCCATCACATGGCTCACCCTGGAGAACAAATTCACCTCCAGCACAATCATCTCCCTGGGACTGAGAGATATGCATGGCTTAATTTCACAGACCTCATCAATGTGCCTTGGGAAGACAGCATCTGATTGAGTAGTAACTAATCTCCCCTTGCTATTAGAGTCAAAAGTAATACAGTGGAACATTTTGCACATTACCTGTCTATCTCCCAAAGTTAGAGAATGAAAAAGGAAAAAAAAAAATATAAAAAAGAAAAAGAAAACTTCATTTTGGATAGAATAGAAAACCTCCTGATCAGAAAAAGAACGATTTCAACATGCTCCTCAGACAATCGTGCACTAGCCAATTCTAAATTAATATCATTTCACACTAATTTCATAGCTCTTTCTTCATTCTTCATTCACATAATTAATCTGTAATGGACACTGCCTTTCCCCAGCTCCCAGCTCCGCTGCCAGCACTGCTAGCTCTTTTCCACTTCCTCTGATGGTGTGCCCAGAAAAATGGAGACAGGTGAGGGGACCTCACCTTGCTGCTTCCAAATGGACAGCTGGCCCCTTCCACTAAACTTGGCTTGTACATCTTAGTGGGAAGCTGCTTCAGTAATCCTTACGTTGCCTCGTATTAAATGCAGAGAGCCAGGAATGTTTCCTTGTCTACATTAACTCCCACCTTAGAGTGGAGTTTTGCCTACAGGGCCTCCACAAATGACAGCTCTTCACTGAGCACAGCTGCAGTTTCCCAGGGAACTGGGGGTAAAAGGAACCAGAAGAACGACTACACAACTTATCTTCTTTTCCATAAAAACTTTAAGAGTTATGCTCCTTGATTTGAGACGGTCAGACAGTCTGGCAACATGCAGGCTCACAGCTGTGGAATGACAGTGCCATCAGCTGTTCTTAGGCCAGATAGCAAATAGCCATGGGCTGATATCTCCTGTCTGTCAGCCTGGTGGCTGGGGGTCCCCTTTCCCCCCTGGCCATTTCCTGGGAACCCCCTTCACAAAGCCAGATGTACCTACAAGATAGAGAGGCAAATCCAGTACACCAGTGCAGAAACTGGAGAATCAATTCTCTACTAAATCAAACTGGTGTTTCCAAATGTTGCCAGCAGAGGATGTACCAAGCACATATTTTGTTGGATCAATATATAAACAGATCCGACAGCTGAATTTACCAGCAGAGGTAGCGTAACTTCTGTACAGACACAAGAAATTACAGTGTAAACAGCAATTCATGGAAAAAAAAAATACACAGAGGGAGACAAGGAAGTTATGTGCTGTTTTCTTCTGATATACTTACCCACTGGCTCTTGACTCATTAACATATTAAATGGTAAATATATTTCTGATTTCTTCAATGTATCACTAATACTAGAAGTGTCTATGCTAGGCCACTTCCAGTATTTAATGCAGTCTCTTGCAAAGACAGCAGCCATTTTGATGGCTGAATATTTTCCATTGCAGTAAATCACCTTCTAGATCTGGGATAGTCAGCAATTTAGGAACAGGGCAGAATAAGAAGTGTTCAAGTGACAGTGGTTCCCAGGCTGAGGGACTGACTCAGAAGCCATTTGAAAAATGCTTGCTGTAAAAAGGAATGGTAAGAGCATCAACTGTAGATAACTAGACAGCATTTTAAATTGGTGTTTTAGAGAAAAGTCTGTAATCTTCTCAACAAGAAATGTCAAATTCTACTTAATGGTTACATCTTTTATCAACAAGAAAGTATACATTTTTAACGGAAAAAAGAAACCCAACCCCTGGCAGATTTTCTCACAGCTTTTCTTTTCCTCCATATTACAGGCACTACATATTTCTAGGAAGCCGCAGGAATATTCCAAAATATGCATTCTGAAAGCGCATAATATAGAGAAATATTTAGAAACAGGTATTCTGCACTAGTTCTATTTTCAGATTTCATTAATGGTCTAGCTCTGACCATCCAGTGTCTGACTCAGTGGCAAACCACCCTCTCCAATGGAACAGAATCAAGCCTTTAAACATTTATTTTCAAATGAATTATTTGTCATAGCCTACTGAAATGAAAACAACTTTTAACAGGCATTTTATCTTCTGTGCATAAACTGAATTATGTGGTTGTGACTCCTTCCTAGAACGGACTGTGACTAGTTAGCTCATGTTTATGTCTCAGTGTTTGTTTAGTCAAGAAGTCTCATCTAGAAGGAGTTATTAAATTTCTGAAACAACTTGTTTACTCAGTACGTGTTCTCTCTGTATTATGATAAACAAACATGAAATTAGATGGACTGATGAAATAGTCACTAGTCTATGTTGAAGCCTGCAGAGAAGAGTTATTCTGGATATATAGGAAATTGCAGCTATCATACATTTGAATGAGCATGTCAGTATAAATATTAGCAGAATAATTTTTACCCAGTTACATTGCTCACAGCATCTAGAATTGCTGTAGTAAAAAGCAAAGGATGAAAAGATTCATCTTCATTATTGGAAAGACAGTCAGGTTCTTTCAACTGGCAGCGTATTAGGGTTCAGTTTAAAACAATCATACATTTTTTTCAGTTATTGGTAATATCACTAGTGGCCTAATTCTGTCACTTTGTGCTCAGTCTGCAAGTGGCAGGATGCTTGCATGTTGCAGATATGTAACTACTGAGCAGACAATTATAAAAGGAGTATTTTTGTTGTTTCTTCCTAACTGCAAAAAGTATCTATCTATCCTACTTTTGTCTTCTCATGGTCATCTTCAAGTATCTGTGCATGGCTGCTGGAGCTCCTAACAGACCCATAACTCAGAGGGTCCTGCATCCAGAGCACCACAACCTCCAGTGCAGCAGTAAGCAGAGCTGGGGAGGCCTGCAGGACCCCCTCTGTCCTACTCCCTGTACCCACACCCAAAGAAGAATCCACTTCACTGTACTCAGGATCACTTGGTGCACATTTCTTTTGCCCTTTCATTAGCATGGTATCCACAATGAGCTATTGTCACTTGCACAAATAATGGGTAGATAAATTCCTGCAGAGTACAGTAGTGCGATGCCTAAGAAACTCCATCACTCAGGTAAAGATTGGCAGTCAGAGCTGGTTAAGACAGCTTTACATCCTGGCAGCACTTTTGCACAAGTTTACACATATGCCCTGAAGACCTTATTTCATTTACAGCTATGATGTCAGAACTCCCAAAGAATTTTTGATTGGCTTGCTATGGGAGATTTCAGTTATATTTCACATGGTATTCTCTTCTGCAGTGGACATGTCTGGAACCAATTTCTTCTGTGCAACTTCATTCAAAACCTCACTGTAATCACCAGCACTTCTGAGACTTCTCAGAAAGGGAAGCTGACATGAAGCTGTCCAGTTACATGTGTTTTAATGCATCTTTCAGCTAACTCTATGACCAAAACGAGAAATCTGCTAGAATATGCAAGGACATTATGTGAATTTATGCTATTTGTCTGAGGACTCTGAAATCATAAACCAATGAACGGATTTCAATGAGATAAATACAGCATTTTCTCCTGCCGAATTCAAATCTGTCCCAATATTTTTCATTGCATTATTTAATTGAAAGCAGCTTCCATTTTACTCAACCCAGCCATATGAAAATTTAAAAGATAAGCCACGTTTCTTCATTTGAATACACTGTCAAATGTATTTGAAAATAAAATGCTCAATCACAACAATGTTAAGTCTACTTCTTATATTTGTGGGTTTGAAAAGTTAAACCCAGTAATACTCCGTCTTTAAAACTGTGCAAATCTTGTTTCACTTGAAGTCAATGGGAATCTTGCCAATGACATACGTGAAAGCAAAGATATAGCCTATAAATTATCTCCAGGCTTTAGGACTCCACAGGAGCCTCAAACTTCTACTTTTTGGAAATTAAATATTTCCAACTGCATTGAACTGTTTATTGCAGCTTCCTGTCACATCTCTGGAAAAGAGTTAAAGTGAACTCTGACAACCAGTGTAATATTTTTTGTTTCATGTTGCTGCCATATTCTGATGTTTTAAAGCAATAGTGACAAACTGGAAGAATGTGCTATGTTTTTTCTGAAGCAGTTGCATTTCTTCAATATGTGAGCTCCAGCCCCAGTCCTGCAGGCAAATACACACAAGGAGAACTGCAAAGCAGGAATACTGTCTGCTGTCTTCAACAAGTCTGGGCACAGCCTGGGAGCCCACCTACACAAAGTTACTGGGCAGCAGTATCTGCTGTAGCTGTTCAAAGATTTTTGGAAGAATGGCATTTTAACAGTTTGTTAAGAAATTGAAGACACACTTTTCTATTATGATATTTCGTAGTTTGATTGAATTTTTCAAAAGGGGGGAAAACGGAAGTTTTAAACACTTCTATCACCAAATTCTAACTAAATTGATTCAATAAAATCTTTCTTAATTGTTACAAAATATTAATACACTAAGTAGGCAGATGGGAGGTGGACTAGATACATTCAGTCATACATAGAGAATAGCTCTTTCCACATTGGGTTCTTTTGATGAACAGTTGACAAAACTTATGGAAGACATTTTCTGCGTTTGGATCATTTGCTCTGTGAGGCTGAGGTTAACTCAGCAAATGTTTTAATTATGGCCCAAGCATGCAAGCAAACATGGAAGAAAGCAAGACAGAGACAGGACCAAACACGCTATCTTACTTATTCATTAGATTTAAGGTGACTGTCTCCACAGACACTTGAATTAATCTCCTGTTTCTGGAGAGATATCCTCCTCCTCTTAGTAAGCAGAGAGGGCAGAGATGAGCACTGCAGCTTGAGTACAAAACAGGTGCCTCGTCACAGCGTCCTGTCCTGTGCCTCTGACTACCAAGGATTGCAGTGTCTACAGGCCACAAGCTCAAGGCTTATGTGCAAGTGAATTCAGGAGAGTTGTAAAGGCACACCAGAAATGGGGTAGGACTTGTCAAAAAATATTAGATTTCCCCTCCATTTTTTTTTTTTACACTATTTTATCAGAAAGGAATAATAAAAATTACGTTGTTATTGCTGTGACATACTACAAGACCTCAATTCCCTACAGAAGTTTGAGGAACTAGTCTGACGACTACTTGAGTAAAGAACCCCTACATTTACAGATTACTGGTTAGCTTTGCACCTTCTGCAGGGAAGCTTAGGGAATTCATCCTCTCCTTTCCTCTACTGATACCAGAGTAAGTGGGGCCTGATCCTTAGAGAGTAAGCATGCCTACAGATCCAGCAGGCTTTGAAAGCTTTTGAACAATAACACCTCCCAAACACCAACATGAGTTTTCTATGTGGAATTCTTTCTATAGCAGGGTGTGCATTTGCAAGTTCAGCCTGAAGCATACTAAAAGTGTATTATTATGTCTTTCTATGAATTATATGTATGTCTTAATAATCCTATCTCACTTTGGATGGATAGGGATGGATTTTTTTTTATTTATCTGGAGAAGATGGAGTTTGGGGTACAATATAGTGGTTTAATAATTGCCAAGTCACCATAAAGACATTACTCTATTTAATGTGCACAATCTTACATTCAATCAACTGATGATACAAGCCAAGCAGAACTAATCAAAATATTGAAAGTGGGTGCTTGCTGCCAGCATCTATCTCCCATATACTAGATGAGCTATTTACAAACCTAGAATGTGAGCTACTTAACTGTGGGTGAACTGCATTTTTAAAATAAAATGTAGCTAAAATTAAATAAAAGTTTTCACTAAGAAGAGCTCAGGAGTTAGAGATTGGCTACAGATCAGATTTTCAGTGGGAATACCATTCACCAGAGGTAATTCCTTCACTGCATACTGCCCTTCTAAAGACCAACAAATGGTTTTTTTTTTTTTCACTAGATTTCCCAGAATCTTAGAAAACTGTTGAAAATATTAGCCAGAGTTCATCATTTTCTCCACAGAACCACCTGTACCTAAACTTTCCTAACAAATGTATGTCAAGCCTGCTGACATTTGTCTGAAGTTGCAGACCCAGTTTCTACGAGCTGATGTAGATCTGTTTGGCTTCTTCCAAACAGGTGGTGGAGATCATCTGTTTAGGTAATCTCATTTGAGAACACAAACATAAATGCATTCCATTTTGGGATACCACCACCTTCTTCTGAAGGCAAATATACAGGAAACTTGTTTGTTAGTGAAAATACAAAACTAAAAGGAAGATCAGTAATGTGTTAGATCTGTTTTTCTTCTAGTGACAATCTATTGCCTTTTCATTTTAGGCACCAAGCTACCGATCCCTGCATTTGTGACCTTCTGAGGGAGTCACCCTTGGCAGATGTGCCTGCAGGACAGGAGCACAGGGCACCCAAAACACCTTAGAGTTGCTGTGTAGACTGTATCCACCAGTCTGAGTTTGATGTCTTGCTACTCATCAGGTCATGTATAAAGTAGAAGCCAGTAATATTAGCCTGGCTTTTTGGTGCTGCTGAACTGCACTACAACCTCGAAGTTATTTATGTCTCTGACTTACCAGCATGAACATCACTGTCTGCAGTTTCTATGCATGGAACTGGGGTGCCAGGATGCTGAGAGACTTTATGAGATCACAAATAACCAAGCCTTCTCAAATCTTTAGTTTACTGAAACATGTGGATGCCTGCTTCTACACATGTGAGAGAGGAAGTGCTGCTACTTCATGAGAGGAAATACCTTCCTTTGGGCTCTGAAAGCAGTGGATGTTTGTTTACCTCCTCAGAAAGAAAAACAGATCCAACCTGAATAAAAGAGGTAGGTTTTTTTAGTTACCGAAGCTTCTCTTTGTCATTTGTACAGTCCTTATGGAAGATTTCAGATTTGTTTCTTCCACCAAGATTATTTCCAGACAGTGTATTATTCTTTCACAGTCACTTATTTGTTACATACCCAGCTATGTAACGAGACTATTTATTTACCTATTTATTATCTTCTTACATATATGACAGTAAATGTGAAAAAGAAAATAAGGAGGTACTTTTGTGTTTTCTTGATGTATTTGGCAGGAAAGTTTCTTTCAAGTAGTAAATAGAACATCTTGATTTAAATTTTGTCCCAAGAAAATAAAGCCAACCACTTCCAAGTACAAATTAATTAATAACTATTCTGTAGATGAATAGATGCCAAAACATATTCCTAATTTTATCTTGATTACTTAACAGTAATAATAAATGCTATTGGTGTCACAGCAGATGATTTGGTTATTCGTCAGACCTATATGGTTACACACTAAGTTTATATATTATGAGCTTAAATAGTAGCCCCCTACTTCGGTGAAGCAGTGCCTCAAGATTTATTTTGCAGTAATATCTAGGAAAAAAAAAAAAAAAAAAAAAGGCTTCTAAGAGGTCTGATGAGTATTTTGTAAGCACCTAACGCTTCTCGGTACATGACGGCAACCTGTCATCTTTCCTTACAGCTGCTGCATATTGTATCAATAAATTAAATAAAAATTAGCCACATGTCCTGTTCATCTACTCTTTAAGTATCAGTTTCATGCACTCAAGTTTTCAGCATTCTTCTGCACTGGATTAGACAGTCTGAAATCTTTCACTTTTGTTTGTATGTTTGTTTGTTTGTTTTGGTGTGGTTTAACACTGGTTCAGATTTCTGTGCAGTAATTGCCAACCAAAGGCACTCACAGAGTTATAGAATCATGAAGGTTGGAAAAAACCTCTAAAATCACCTAGTGCAACCATTCACCTACCACCAATACTGCCCACTAAACCATGTTCCTTCTTACCACATTGTCCCCGTTTAGCTGTAAGGTTCTGCAGAAATGCTCATGACTGCTTCCTGAGCTATTCAGTGATGTTCTGCTTGCTTTGCAGCTTTGTTGGAGTATGTATCCTGTAGCTGAGTTACTAGAGAAGCAATCAGTCCAAAAATCTTTTATCCAGAGAACTGCTATATTTAAATTTTGCTATAAATGGCACAGGTCTCACATTTTGGAATTGGCTATATTAGGAAATCATGGAATCATAGAGTGGCTGAAGTTGGAAGAGGCCTTACAGATCATCTAGTTGTAACCCCTCTGCCATCAACAGGGCTGCCATCCACTGGATCAGGCTGCCCAGGACCCCATCCAACCTGACTTTGAACACCTCCAGGGATGAGGCACCCATATCTTCTCTGAGCAGCCTGTGCCACTGCCTCACAACACTGAGTAAAGAATTTCCACCTAACATTTCACCTAAATCTCCCTTCTTTTAGTTTAAATCCATTGCCCCTTGTCCTATCGCTCTCTACCTGTGTAAAAGTCAGCCTCCATCCTGCTTTGAAGCTCCCCTCAAGCACTGGAATGCTGTGATGAGGTCTCTGCAGAGCCTCATATTCTCCAAACTAAGCAAGTCCATCTCCCTCAATGGTTCTTTGTAAGAGAGGTGCTCCAGCCCTTCGATCATCTTCGTGGTCTTCCCCTGGACCCACTCCAACAGCTCCTCATCTTCCCCAGACCTGGACACAGTTCTCCAGATGGGGCCTCATGAGGGCAGAGTAGAGAGGGACAGTCATCTCCCCATCCCTGCTGGCCACCTCTCTTCTGATGGAACTAATGTCCAGCTTTTCATCCAGCAGGACCCCCAAATTCTTCTTGCACCATTTACTACTATTCTATTGACTACTATTATAGTACTTACAACTGCCTGTCACAAAAATGGATGGAAAAAGTAGTAGAAGTTATAACATTCTTAGCAAAGGCCCTTGATTCTGCAGCATCTATGCAAATGGTTAAATGAAGCTGTATGTTTTATAAAAACGTGACTGTTCTCTATGCCAAAATCACTGGAAATTTTTTAATTTGATTGGATGAAAAATAGATATTTTGATTATAAAGTGGATGTTCAACATACGTATTAAAAAGAATCCTTTAAAATCTAGTATTATGTAATTCAGTTGTAATTTGTAATTCATAGACATTAAGACCTCTACAGAAATATTGGTCTTAGTTTTAGAATTTTCTGAGTGCTTAAGTATGGAATCTAGTATCCAGTTGTCATAATTTTATTCAGAAAATGCTCTCTGATAAAAATTTATTTTAAATATGCCTTTGGTGATAAGAGTTACAAAGCAGCTTTTATCTGTCTGAAAAACAAATGTCAAGGAAATTGATGGTGGGATAGAAATGCAGCACTATTCCAATACCTCTACATATTTTTGACTCAATAGAACTTTGTACAATTTGTACATGAATCTTGACATTTGTCTTCATTTCACATCTGCTTTAGCAGAATGAACTTTACAGGAGAAAAGGAGGATGTCAGTTAATAAAATAATAGCATTTATTTATTTATTTATTTTATTATAACCAGAA